>JAAGNO010020058.1:0-82747 GCA_033439905.1 Ceryle rudis
GGTGGCGGCCAAGGGCGGGAAGCGGCGGCGGGCGATGTGGCGGCGGCGGTCGGCGCGGCAGCGGCGGGGTGGGGTGCTGCCCGGGGCGGGCGGTGCGTTGTGCGGGGCCCTGCCGCCCCGAGCCCGGCCCGCCCCCGACACCCTCCGCCGCGCCAGGTTCGACCGGCCGCAGGCGGTGAGCGCGGACCGCTTCTGGACGCCGTTCGCCGGCGGCTCCCGCTGTTGCCTAGCGACCCCCCGACATCCCCCGCGCCCCTCGGCCGTTCGCAGGATGCGGGCAGGTCGCTGTGGAAAGGCGGTGGTCCCTGGGTGGGGCTCGGCCCCGGGTGGGGGGAACGTGGGCGCCCATGCGGGACCGAACCTGGGGACAGGCGGGGTACCTGTGAGGGGGCTTCAGTGTGCTCCCCAGCCGGCCTGTATTGCGTGACTGCAACTCGGTGCTCTGGGAAGGGCCTTATCTTACTGTAGCTTTAACTTAAAGCTTGATGTTTCCCCGGGGACTGCAGCGTGTTTCTAGTGTCACCTGAGGTTTGCTTCCCTTTGGTGTACACCGGCGTGGGTCTTTCTGCTTCAGGGCTGTACAAGGCAGCCTGCTTGCGAGGTGTCCAGTGTGCACACAGCGTGCCTCACTTGCTCAGCTAGCTATTAAGAATTTTATGAGCGCTGACTGAAACTCCAACTGTAGGAATCACTGTGTCAGTTTGTCAGTGTGCTGTCCAAGTGTGGCCAAGCAGTGGTTTTCGGTTCCAATGCATCGTGTGCTGCCTTTTGGTTGTGAGTGATGCTATCATGGTTAGATCTTTTCAGTGTCTTCAAGTGCCTGTTTGACTTTGGGCAAGTTGTGCTATATGTGGTTATATCAGACCAGATATTTTGGGAGCTGTGCTCCTGTATGCTTGTCCCTCAAGAGTGGGAGTGCTGGGTCTTGCTATACAGCCAGCATTAGTAGCCCTTCTCTTTCTGAGTGCACTTTACTGTAGGTAGGGCTAATATGTGAACTTGTCTGATTCAACAGTGTTGGCAGGATGCTCTCCTGTGTGACAACTGTCTAATGCTCAGATGGGTGTTTAATTGCCTATTTAAGACTATATGGCAGATATTTTTCCTGTTGATCTCCCCCCCCTCTTCTTTTTTTTTTTTTTTTTTTTTTTTTGCAGAGTCCGGATTTCTGGAGGCTGCTCTATGCTCTTCTGAAACAAATCCATGGAGGCGAGTGGACAGAGTCTGATGCCATAGGTAACCTTGTCAGTTTGGCTGGCTGTGCAATTTCCATCTGTCCCAAGGAAGTACTGGGACTGGTTTTGTAGGACCTTTTATTTGGCTTCTTGCTTCCTGTCAGGAATGCTCCATTTTGAATATTTGTGCTACAAACTTAGTGTTGCATCACAGCTGTGCAGGCAGATTTACTTCTCTTTGGCTTGCTGTGTCTCGGAAACTGGGATGTTATTGCTGCTGCTCTGGGCTCTTGCTTCCCTTTGACATTTGACTCCAGGTAAATCTCTGCATTCTTAGCACTTGCAGAGATAATTACAGAAATAGGCTTGTTTTTCCTTTGATTCCTGGTGGTTAATTCTCTATCTGAAGTCCTGTGTCAGAGCTGTGAATTAAAACACGTGAACCACAAAGGCAGTGTTTTGGATGGAAGTTCTAGGCAAAACAAAGAGTAAAGTGTGCGTGATTATTTCAGAGGGACTATAAATATCTCTATGGACTGGGACACTACTCCAGAGGAAGCTGAATGCAGGTTGGCCTCTCACGATGTCAGAGCAACATTCACTTCTTAAATGTATGTTGTTCCAAGTATGACAGCACTCCCCAGATTTCTCTCTTGAAAGATGTCTATGTAGAGCCCTTCCATTGTCAGAGGAAGTTTTGAGAACGGGATTGTCAGTGATGGACAGAGGTCTTCTCAGACCAAAACCACTTAAAAATCCACTTTTGCCCTTGAAAGCAAAAAAACCTAAACAAAGTTGTTTAAGCCTCTGAAGAGCTGGGAATCTGATGGCTCTGTAAATGGAATTTAAAAAGGCTAAGTGTTGTGGAGTATGGAGCAAAACCAGCATAGTTTTGCTGGTAGCTCAGCAGGAAATCAGCATGGTCCCGTGTCACTCACAGGACTGCTATTTTTCATTTGGCTGTTTTTGCTTTTCCCCTCATCCACAGTCTGCTGTGTATGGTGACTCAGTTTATTGTCAGTCTCCTACAGCTTTGTGGAGGTGGTCCCGCACCAGTGCGACCTTGTTGAATCCTGGCTGCTCCCTTCCTAATTGCTCGTAGCACTTGGAGACAGGATTCCATGTGCATGTGGCAGGTTGCTGGCTCTAGAGAGCAAACCCAGCCTCTGCTGGTGATTGAATCTGTGGTTCTGCTCCAAACAGCTGAGCTGATTTTTAGGAAACCTGTTTAGTCACAGCTTGGTGGTTTAAGCTGAAATTCAGGTTGGAGAGCCCTACTGTTTTTCAAATTACACTAGTTACTTTTGCTTGGACAGGTGAATGAGTTGTCTGCTGCGAACACAGTTGATACTTTGCTGCCTTTCTTCTCCGTCCCTACTCTGGAGCACTTGTGCTTTCATGTATTTATTTCATGCAAATGAAGTGGAAGCCTTGGGCATAGGGACAAATTAACTTTCTTAGGTTTGTATAGGATCCTGTTGTGCAACAAAGAATTGAAACAGATTCCTCTAATTCAAGCCTAGTGCTTTAGTCTATGGCTCAGGCATTCCTTGCTTTGCTGTTTCCATACAACCTCTTAACTGTCTTAGCTAAAAGGAGGAGAGAAGTTTCTGGAACCCAGGGGAAGGCTGTGAAGACTCCTTTGCTTACTGCGTGCACAGGAGCAGCTTTCTGGAAAACAAACGTTAGTCAAATGGTCTTGTACCCTTTCCTGTTCCAAAGGAAACATTGAACTTTGGCCTGTAGTCTGCGTGTGTTATTGGGGTCGCACTGGTTCTTCTCGCCACTCTGTAGAGGGGGAACTACGTTTCAAGGACTGCCTGACAGAAGTTGGGCCACTTGCATTTGTGAGGTGCTAGAAAAAAAACAGTGCCTTGCAAGGGTAGAGTGCTCTTACAGATTTTGCTCATGGAAAAGGACAGCTTTTTCCAGATTTTTTTTTTTTTCCTTGATCTGAAGTTCTTTTTATCAAATGACTTTTCAAGTTGCACCACAGTGTACATGTCTGTTTTGAATTAGTAGTTTTCATTAGTCAGTTTTTGATCTGATCTTGTCACGTAGGTGAATTTTAGAAGAGATTAGAATTTGCTGTGCATTGAACAGCCTCTAGTTATGTTCCCTTGTTACGATTGTGACATGACATTGTTTAGAAAAACTTTCTGCATCATGTTTTTAAATGGCTGATGTATTTTATTGCCTAGCGAGCAGAAACTAAAAGATTTGAAAATTCATACATGAAAAAATCCACACGGTTTGATGTTGGAAAATGTAGGCACTATTGCATTCCTGCAAAAAGAAACCAGAAATCCCACTGAAGCATATCAGGCAGTGGGTATAAAATTCTGCAAATGTCTCTATTGGTTTCTCATTTTGGAAGAAATTTTTTTTTTCTTCACACAGTAAAAAAAGCCATTTGCTGTCAACTTTGGTGGGAAGCCATTAGTACACTGCAGCCCCTTAAGTGTGTCGGAACAATGTGTCTCCTGTCAGTGGAGTACTAGTCACAGTAATCTGTGTAATAGTGCTCTGGGCACAACCTTACTCATGAAGGCATGATTAGTGGTTTCATGCTGCTCTTTCTTCACAGAAACTGAGTTCTGATGGACTTGGTTAACAACCTGACAACCACACCAGGCAGCAGTGCAATATGCATTTAGATAGATGGAGGAAATGTTTCTTTTCTGGAATCACAATTAATTTTTTATAGTATGGGAAAGAGCTCTGGAGCTGTAATATATTTTTGTTTGTTTGACAAATGAAGCAGAAAATGTTTTTCTGCAGCAATAGTTTCCCATAATACCACTACCTATGCAGGTGTTTCTTGCCTGAATGCACGAAGTAATGTATCTGTATCTGTTCTTGTACTTGATTTAGTTCCTTTTCATCTTAGCCTGCCAGGCTAACACATACCCTTATTTGAATGTCGTGTTGTAATTCACTGAGAATATTCCGCAGGATTGACAAAGCAGAAGAGCACAGCTTGAGTGTAGTTTCAAAAGAGCTGGACCCTGCTGTTCATCCACAGTTTGGTCTTGCTGAACATACTTTTATAAGTAATGTGCATGCAAAAGGTGATTAGTTGGAAGGACTGTGGGAGGTCTTTCTCGACAAATTGCCTAATCCTAATGAAATGCCCTAAGATGTTGTCAGAGGGGAGGTTTTTGAGTGATTTGTGTTATCTGCCGAGTGATGACTTTTTCCTCTCTCTTGGCTGCACATTATGGAGGAATCTGTCTTGGTCTTGGGTACTTAAATAGTCTCTACTACCAATTATCTGAGCACTGCTTCCTTGTAAGCAGAGCACTGTAGAGATGTGTAAAACTGACTTCTCTAAGGTCATGAAAAGGCATTTTGAACCCCAGTTCCAGATCCAAGCTTTGACCACTCGCCCACAGTTCTTGCCTGATACACCAGTTGTACCCTCTCAGGTGAGGGTAATGTGTCACCGAGGGAGACTAAATAGGGGGAGACAAAGGACCAGAGCAACACAGATTCAGATGGCAAATTGACCGAGTGGATCTGGTGCTGAAGGGTGTTTCAGAGCAGGGAAATGGTGTTAAAGGGAAAAACCACTTGGCTTGTTCTCTGTTCCATCTCTTTGGTATGTGATTTCTTGGGGAGCTTCCTGAACTGCAGATGGCAGCATGTGATGCTTGTTTGCTTGAAAAATGAGGAAAGTACATACTGATCTTTCCTTTTGAAGTATTTCTGCTTTTACCTGTTATGGCAGTTCCTTTCTTGACAAATGCACAAAGGAAAGGGCAGCATGAAAACCTAGCTCATGTGAGAATGTTCTAAGAGTGATCAAAATAGAATCTCTAATCTCTCTACTCCCCCTGTGTATGAGGGGTTGGAGTGCACATGTACAGCAAGATTTTTAGCTAACCGTAGGCATTTCTGCCACCCTGTCATTGTGAAGGGAAGCAGCTTGTTTTCACGTTCACAGTTTTGCAAAAAGAACAGAATGATTTAGGTGTTTGGTTTCCTTTTTGTGTCTGTAATGCAGAAACAAGCTAGGCTTAAAACCAACCGTTTGACTGTCATGTGTCTCTGCAGAAGCTCTGCTATGCAAAACACCAGTTCTGCAAAAAAGTAGTAGCTCTGCACCATCGTGTCACCTGCTTAATATCCTCTTGATCTTGTTTATTGTTCTTTAGTCATGGCTAATATCTTTGTCAGGGATTCATTTGTAGCTTTCATGTGACTAGTCATGTATTCCTGCTCCCGCTGCTGGAGATGTGTAGTAATCTGTGTAGCAGTTTCAGTTGCATATTCGCACTGTGGAGCACTCTGGAAGTAGATGTGTCCTTAGGGATCCACACTCTTGTTTCCCTGAATCTTGAAGTTGGTCAAACAGTGCCCACAATATACCTTCCTCTGGTTTTTCAAGGCGCAAAGAGCTTGGTGGCTCTTGCTGCCTACCAGCTCTGCCCAGCCTCAGCAGAGCAGTAGCAATGTACAGCTCCTATAGGGTTACTAGGGTGCTATAGGGTCAGCTTATAGCTCCTCTCTGTGTCTTGGCTTTGTATTACTTTTGGTGGCTAAGACTCCTTTAGCCTTTCGCAAATCGAGTTAAATCAACCACTCTTCACCGTGAGAGCCTCTTGTAATTAACAAATTCCTTTTGAGAGCAATAGGAATTTTTTTTTCCTTGTGTTTTGTTTTGAAGTTGGTGATTATGTGGTTTTTGAGCTTCAGTAGTCGGTGCCAGACAAAGGAAGATTACGGTACGTGTCAGTGCTAAGGGATGTTTTTACCACAAGTGGCAAGGAGCAGGCAAATGAGTACGTAATGTGATGAATGGTTATGTTAATTAAGGACAGCAGTGACAATCCCTGATTGTGGGAGGCTTGTACATCCTGATTTTTTGTGTGTGTGTACCTTTTTTAAAAACCTTACAGAGAAGCATTACACTGGAAAAGGGGAGCAGCTTTCTTCCTTCCTTTGTAAGAATGCGTGAACTGGATCAAATGTTCCTGTAGTTCCATCCAGCTGTGGCAGCTGTCAAAAGTGTATGCCCAAGGAGCAAATATAGAAGAATGCTTTCAGGGGGTATTCTTTCAGCTCCCAAACTTCCCAAGCCAAAGAGGTTATCTTTGTATTTCATAAGCTTCCTTGAATTCTGGTTCCCTAAATCTGGTTTCTCCTCAAGCCTCTGTAACTCTGTGTCCATAGTGTCACATGGCTGGTAATTTCAGAGCTTTGCTGTATCTGTGAAGAACATCTTTTTTTTAACTTCCTTTGACTCACGTGCTTGCTACGTTTTAGTGGCTCACAATTCTTGTATTGAATGTTGCACAAACAAGTTATTCCCTAGTCACCCATTCTGCAGCACTCCTGGTTTTAAGGAGTGTTGTCATATCCATTCTCAGCCATTGTCTTGGCCTATGCTGTCAGTTCTTACAATGAAGTTGTTCTTTAGCTGGGATCATACTTGTTCTTCCTCTCTGTTTTTTTTTTTCCAAGTCTTCTGTAGCCTTTTTGAGTCTGAAGAAATAAAATAACACTGCTAATTTGAGACATGGAGTCATAGTGGGTATTATCAACAATATAAGGTGGTTCCCAGTGCTTTGTTTAGTTTCTTTTCTAGGTTTCTCACGTTCGGTTTGCTTTTGGATGCACATGAGAAACAAGTGTGATAGTGTAATGAAAAATCTTATGATCCGAGATTGTGTTCCTGAGGCAAGTGGTCAGCTCCAAGCCCATTGCTATGTCAGTAAAGTTAGGATTGTTTTTTTCCCTTGTAGGCATAATTTTTCTTCTATAAAAAAGAAAAAAACCAAAACAAAAAAACAACCCCCCCAAAAAACCCATCTATCTGTCATTTCAAACCTTGGGCTCATTAGATTCTTCAATCCTTCGTGATCTGCCTGCATTCCTTACTACTGAGTAATATCACATCAACACCAAATTTTCTGTCACTATCACGTTGTCTTGTGTGTCATTTTGAGCTGGTTCAATAGCAACTGCTTAGCACAGAGCCCTTGTCTGAAAACACCATTTGTTCCTACCCTCTGGTTCTTGTCTTTCAGGCACTTGTCATTGATTCAACGCCTTCCCTCTACTGCAGTGGCTTAGTTTCTTTGTGCTAGTTGAATTCCTCCGAGAAGTCTCAATGTCCTGCATGGGTCGAGTCTTCCTTAATCACTTGCTTGTTGTTGCCTTTGGAGAACTCTAGTGGCTTTTTGAGTGGGAGTTTCTTTTGCATCAACTGTTGGTTCTCCCCCAGTATGTATTGTTTATTGTTGTGCCACCTAATTATGTTCTTTATTATAGATTTGACTTAGTACAGAGACGAGGCTTAGCAATCAGAATGTTTGTTAATAATATTTTTTGCTGTGTTTTCTCAGTATTTTACCTGTCTTGTAGCTGTTGGGTAACATTTGCTGGTGTGAAGGAATACGGATCAAAGCATTCCTGAGAATTAAATAGTCCATGTGGTCTGGTATGCAGTGTGATGTACTGCATTATCTCTGTCTGCTCACTGGTGCTCAGAGATTTGCAGCAGGCTGCGAAACTCCTATCTCTAAATTCCAGTTTCATTCAGGAGTAAAGTGGCTCAGGGTGTTTACTAATTCATAGCATGCTGGTGGCTCATAAAAAATGAATAGGTGAATTGGAGCCCTGTTACAGTGGGGATGGGTGTTTACTTTTTTGCCTTTGCTAATCTCCAAGAGGCTATTACTGGCCTTAATCTCAACACTGAATTTCTTCTTTTCCCTTAGCAATAGTTCCTGTAGATCAGAATGGAGCAGTATAAGGAAGGCTTTTACGCTTTACCTCTTGTCCTTTATCAGTTGTTGATAAGGCCTCTAGTCTCCACTGTCCTCCAGTAATCTTAGGCTTGATTTTAAATCTTGCTCTCAGAGGAGGCAGCAGTTTCTGGAACTGAATGGGTAAATGCATTGAGTAGTGCAGTGTGTTATTCTCAATTGTTTTCTTCTCTTCAGATAACCAAATTAGGTTTGTAAAATCAGCACTGTGGTACCATGGCTATGGCAGGTCGGAACTCTATCGGCTCCCCTCTGACGGCACAGCGGGTAGTCGGGAGCTGCTGCTGGCATTTTCCTGGCTGCTGCACAGACTTGGCCTCTTGGAGCAGCTTTTGGCTCGGAACAGAGTAAAGACTGGAGATGAAATTTCTGTGTGCACGGTGAGCATATTTGTGTCCTTCTGCCTTATCTGTCCATAAGTAGCGTTCCGCGACAGCGGCCGTGTTATCGCTAGTGTGTAATGTGTGGCGTCTTGGTACCTTTGCAAATAAATGCTTTACTCCAGCTTTGAAAAAGCTTCATCTGGAACCTGTTTCTTTCCTTTCTCTAAACTTTCTGTGTACAGGTGATCTGTGTTCCCTCTCTCAACCTCCTACCCCTAAGTTCCCTGATTTTTATTTTCAGCCTATTTTCAGACCAGTGTGGAGGAGTGCAGGTAGGTGAATGTCTTTGATCTCTCTGTTTCTGAATTGTGTGCTTCCAGACTGTAGCATGAGTGGTTCTACAGTGTAAGCAAATGTGTTAGCTGTTGAATGCTGGGTATGTTGGCACTGGGCAGGGCAAGTAATCCTAAGGCAAATGGTACTTTTTAAAAAAACATCGAGATCTCCAATGGCAGCTACTGCTCTTGGGGAAACTCGTGACCTTGCAGCCTCCTTCAGAAAACAGTGGGGTATGTCGTTGTGTTTCCATCAATAAAAAGATGTTAGCACATGGAAGGCCTGTGCTGAAGTAAGCTAAGGATAGCCGTGTGTCTGCTTTAGCCGCAACATAGATACCTGATAAAAAACAAACAAACAAAACCACAGTCTAATAATGTTTGGTAATTTTACTTTTAAAATCCTTCCTTACGTTTAAGACCGCATGCACATGTTGCTGTATGGACAATTACTCTGGAGCATAGAGTAAGAAACTCAGGAGAGAAGATGTTTTTTCCATGTTTATATCTTTGTTGCAAATAAACTCTCCCCACTCTTAACACAACGGATAACATAGGCTGAATTTAAACTGAGCAGTGCAACGTGTTAGAGTGGTCCAGGCCTCTCTTGGTGCTCGTGAGTTTGTAAGTCATCGTCACCTAGTCAGACATTAATTGCTGGTCATTCTGAGGCTTACAGAATTGTCTCGTTTTTGGCGAAGGACGCTGTAGGTCAGAAATCCTGCCTCCTGATACCTTGTAATGTCTGAGACCTTGTGGTCTCCAGCCTAGACCGTAGGCTGCCTGGTTTTCCAGAATCTTTCTAGGGGACAGCAAAGCAGGAGAGTGAAGAGTTTGGAAAGCTGTGATAGAGATACAGCATCTTCAGAAGGAAAACACTTGTATAAATGGAAAACAGTTCAAAGGGAAGTGTCACCTTTGTGACAACATTATTAACAGCACTTTGAGAAAATGAACTACTCTTGCTACAGTACAGTTGTTTGCTGCACGGAAGAGGGAGCACAAGAGGTTGTGCTGGGTGCTCTGACTGTGGGTGATGCCACCCTCTGGTGATGTGAAGGACTCCTTGAGGCTATAGGAAAAACACATGTCTGGAGAACTTTCTACTTTAAACTTCTTTTACCTTTTCCTTGTTTTTCTTGTGTGGTAGCAGATTATTTTCCATGTCATTAATTTCTATGACAAAAGAGCAATGAGTGAAGCGTAGCAGCAACACAAATTGAGGAATGGGGGCAGGACCTGTGTTATTTTTATCTGTAGGTCTTAAGTTCTGCATTTTCCAAAAAGAGATGAAAGAACTGGGGTAATATACAATGTTATCTCCTATGGCCACAGAGGTACACTGTTGCTATGCCTTTCACTGTAATTCTAAGTTGCTCTACCTGTGTTTCTCAAGCACAGAATGCGTATTTCACGTTTTTATCCAATAACTGTATGGAACAGTGTTTGAAAAGGTTTACATGACAGGAAATTGTTTGTTGTTGTTTTTTTTTTTTTTTTAATAGGCCTGACAAAAGTTACATACTGTGAGTTGGAGTAAGCATGTATATGTAAAGCTCATTGTTTTAATGACAGCGTTTCTGGTGTGGTGTTCATCTAGCAAGTTTTCATGCTCCAATAAAAACAGATGTTCATGGGGGGAAAAGATTGATAGAATGTTGTTACAGCATAGCTAGTGTTTTGTGGTTCTACATGACAAGAAAGTTAAAACAAGCAGAATTTTGAGGGAGAGGTCTTTTATCTTTTATTTGATCAGCTAGTCATTACAAAACCAGAAAATGCAACCGGTAAGACCCAAGAAAATTAAGATCTAGGAAAGCACAGTTAAGGATATAAGGATGGGTGAGAAGAGGGGATAGGAGGGTCACACAGCTCATTTCGGTTAGTGTGTGGTTGCAGTTCCTTGTAAACTGCGCATGAAAGCCAGTTGTTTGCTGCATGAAATTGTGGTAGTTTTGTTATTGTTATGTCAATCAGACAGTGTTCAACAATATTATAGCCCCTAAAATCATAGTAAGAAAGGAAGAAGGTGAGGCTGTAGCTTTGATACCCGAGATCTTGTGAGTTAAAGTACAACTTGAACATTGAAGTACTGGAATTTGGACTCTGGGAATGTTAAATACCAGGCATTTGTGATACTTAAGCTGAAGTGCTGGAGGATGCGTAACAAATTGTAAAGGCATTGCTAAACACGCCAGAGATGTAGTCTCTGTAGTTGTAGCTCTGTTCTGTTTAAGTAAGTTGAAGGAAAGAGGTAAAAGGAGAAAAAAGTTTCTTTCTCTCAAAGAAAGAATAGGAATAGCTTTTTAAAGCAACTGAAATTCTCAGCTGAGAAAGAGCTTGGAAAAAATCTCCCACCACATGGAGTCTTTTTTTTTTTTAATGACTATAAACAACTGAAAATATTTTCCTGAAATGAAAATGTTGCAGAACAAAAATCCATGAAATAGTATTTGGTTCTGTGCATTGCTGAGATCTCTGCCAAAATCAACGAAGCAGGAAAGCCAGTACTTGCTGGCAAAGCACATCTGTGAGAATAAATATGAGGAAAATCCATACCCTTTGTCTTCATCTGAAACAATGGAGTCTCAAGAACTGTAGGCATAGCTGTAGTTCAAACTGATACTCACGTGGTTTATTTTGAAAACGTTGTCTGAAATCCACAGAAGTGGACAGTGGTCTGTTGTACGAGTGGAGAATGCAGTTAATCCCTAAAATAAGGATGCAATCATGTTCTAACTATTCTTTAAGCCTAGGTTTGAAACCAAGCCTCAAGCCTGCTAAATTGATGATAATATGCCAAATACGTAACATATCAAGGGCCAATTAAATTAATTCCTTTCATTTCAGATTACCACTCTGTGGCCTTTTTTTTTTTTTTTTTCTTTGCAGTTCCTTAGCAACACTGTTTTCTTTCCCTGCAAATTGAACATTTCTATCAGCTCTAAAGGATTTTGGGTTGGTTATTTATAGAGGGACAAGGGTATTCATGACACATGATGGACATGGAGCTCAGTTGCTGCACTGAATTCATAATATTGAGATTCTGAGCTGGGGAAGGCTTCCATAAATTTACTTTTACATTCACTTTCATCTTCAGAACCAAAAGTTAAGTGATTCCTAGAATTATAACTGAACGGTGATGAAAGCATGATGGAAGGGTTAAGGTGGTGGGAGGTAGTGCTAATGTGGCTAATGTAATTAGAAAAATAATCTCAAGGCAGTTGTTGGTAAGTAGAGGTATGGTTAATAGCCTAGGATGGTTGTATGGGTTGACTGCTTTTGTACATTAGGTAAGAAAATCCTTCAGGGCACCTTGTCTCGCGTGGCCTCCGGCCCATTTTATTTTGGAAGAGCAGTGCTGTAGTCTCTCCTGAGCCAGGGTACCGTGTACCCCAGTGAGCTGGACTGAAGGAGCCACTGCCCTCATTAGTCTTCCACCCATGGCTTTCATCCAGTGTGTGAAGTTTATAAACTTGGGGACAGATGGTTAAAAGACTAGACTGGAAGCCATGTTGCTGTGCAGGAGGAATGGGAGCGGGAAGAGGGGATTGATGGAGCATGTCAAACTCTAGTACCTGGCTGCTGTAGTGCAAGTCCATTCTCTCAATTTACTGTGCTGATCTGTCAGCAGGTTGGTGACTTCAGAGGCAGTGAGTGAAAGTTCAGACATTGCGTTGGTCAACTCTTAAAAAAAGTAATCAGTAATTCTATTAGCTCTATAAAGACTTAAGTACAATCTGAATTGGAGGTTCACATAGATCTACTGAAGTGTCTACTTGGGAATTCTTGCCTGTTGTTATTGCCTTAAAGCACTAGGTAATTAATTGATAGACGTTGTCTTCAAAGGCTTTTTACACCCCTTGTGGATTTCTGTGTCAGATATGCACTGCTGTGATGTCAGTCCTAACATCTTCTGTTCCTTTGGTGAACATGTACAGACAGATTATTTTAAGTGCTATTTATTGATTCCTATTTACACATGAAAATCCTAGAGTACAAACCATATCTGAAACCGTGTAGGTGAAATGCTGTCCCTCAAGGAACCTGTAAGTCAGATGCTGGGAGGTCTCATATTCTCTGTTTCTCTGAGAAGCAGGCAATTGTTTGATATAAATCTGCCTTTTTAGCACATTCGGTATTTGATTAATTTTTTTCTTTGAGTTGCTTTTTAAATTTTAGTGGTATCATCACAGCTTTCTCCAAATCTACGATGGTTTGTGCAGATAATAGCAGTACTCTGTGAGTATGCATTCTTTCTGTGTCCAGGGAGGAATACTGTCTGTACTGGTATTATTTCTACAGCTGAAATTCATCTGTGTGCCCTGTAATTTAATTATGTCTGGAGGCTGGTGAGTTTTTTTAGATGGGGTGGTGATGTTATATCCCTCATTGTCACCAGGAGATGTACCAACACTGGTTCTTGGTTCCCGTAATTCCCTCTGCCTCCTTCTTGCCCTCTGAATGAAATTGGATGCCCCTCCCCTTTTTTTTAATAGTAATCAACAAATAGAGCTATTATGGCTCCTATAGGTGGAATTCATGCGTGTGTCTCTAGCATGCCAGAGTGAACTTGGATTAATTACTTCGTGTGGGGGGGGGAAAAATGAAACTTAACATGCCTTCTGACTCTTGGGTTTGAAATTTGATTAATCTTTTGTTCATCACAGTCTACTTTGACTCGCTGGCTATTTCCAGTATAGTGTAAGGCATATGCTTGGTCTAATCTTGTTGATGAAATTCCTTTCTCTTATAGAAATCTTGACTGTCACTGCTGTTCCATAAACCGTGTTGTTAGAGGAAAGAGGTAACGCAGCACCCAAGCTTGATGTTTCCCCCAGCAGAAAAACAGGAAACCTTTGGCACTAGTGTCAGTAAACGTAGATTTTCTAGGTCTTTTTTTCCCCCTTCTTCACCTACTCCAGTGAGGGCAGAGGAGGGAATTTTATTAACCTATTGATTCTGACTCAGACACATAATTACTTTCCAGATCTTTATGGGCTATATTAGTCTGTCAGCTTTCATTTTTTGATTTCCCTCCCTTATTCCCTGTGCTTACACTTCTATTCTTTGTCCTCCTGTCCTTGTAATAAGTCATGATTTATCATTTTGCCTTTTTTGCTACTAGCTTTGCTGTGCTACAGTAGCTGTTAGGGAACAATTCTTTAAAAGCCATCCCCAAAACCCAGTCAGAGGGCACAGGATCCCTAAAGTTCCTCCCACAGACTTTCCCTCACCTCATTTTTGCCAGCAAACGATGCCGCTTTGCCCGCGGCAGCCTCATGTACTTGGTGTGTGCTGCACCCCCATCCACGCCGCCTCTGCTGGGTAGCACCAGAGCCAAACCTTTACAGCGCAGTGGGCTCCTGCATGGCTGACACGTCCGCTTATTGTAGCGCTCTTGTTGTACACCTACCCACCTGCAAAGGCTTCTACCAGAAACTAAGGGAGAAAAATGCTTGAATTTTGCTTTTCTACCTTTTGTACTTTCTCACTCGCTTCCTGGATAGGTAACTACTGAACCCTGAAGTGTTAATTTTTGTCTTTAGTTGCAAATACTGCCCTTGGGGTTAAACATATGCCTAATTTAATCGCCTCTGACAAGAAAATATGTTTTTGCCAAACAATAATTGGAGCACATTTCAGTTTGGACTTTTGACATGCACTTTTGTTTTTCTTGTGTTAAAGCAGAAGTTGCAGGTGATAGCTGAAATTGTCTCCCTGTTGTTCTGTGTGTGCATATTTATGTGCTATTCCTTATGGTCTTTTGTCATTGTTTTTTTAATTTTATTTTCAGTTCTATTCTTTGGACTTACTAGGGAATCTTTTTCCCAATGAAAAACAACTTCCTGCAACACACTGAAAAATGTGTGGTTAACAGCACTTATTTGTTTCCTGACACAGTGAATACATTTTTAAGAGGTTTTGTTTTTTTCCTTTTTTTTTAGTTATTTTTGACAATGTGTCAAGGTAAAATGCTCTAAAAGAGGAGTCTGAAATTATCAGAAAGGCTTATAACTTACTGAATCTGCTGTTTCTCTGGTCATATCTGAATTTAAAATAAATGCAGTCTTTCTTGAACCTCATATTACAGCTGATGTGTTCTGGATGGGGTTCTACAGACAGGCAGTGGAGTCACTTAGGCTTTCATGTGCCAAGAGGAAGATGAGGACTAGTGTGCTAATAAGAAGGCTTAGCATGGCCATACTGGTACCCTGTACTTTGCTAAAAGCCTGTGTGGGGATCCCCTTCCTGTGCAGTGGGGAAACAGTGCATTTGAAGATGTTTTAGGGCCTCTCCTGCCCTCCAGTGTCGGGGAGCAGCCAGTGCCTTTGGTACTTTCTGACGAGTTTTGCTCTATGGTCCTTTGATTTAAATGAGAACATCCGTTGCTTTTGGTGTCCCACGGTAAGTGATCAGGGTTTAACTTTCATCGGAGGATCTTTTGAGATAAAGCACTTTTTTCTCGGGGGGACAAAAGGAATGTGCAAAAGAAGGCCATGGCACGTCTTTGACATGGCAGGGCTCTGCCTCCTCTCTGAGAGAGCACTTACTGCTGATTCTCCTGCTGGCCTTTTGCTCCAGTTTTGCTGCCAATATGGAAAGCTGCATCTTTCTCCCTTTGCTGCTTGCCCCCCTGGAGCAAAACAGACACAGGCAAGTAGGGCTGCAGCAGCAGGCAGAAGAAATGTGGTGCAAGGTGTTACCCCTCTATATGGCATTTCTTGAGCTCTGCACATTGCTCTGCTCTGCCAGATAAGGTCTCCCCTGTAACATGTTTGTTTTAGTGGATTTGGCTTCCATGTTTTGTCTGAATATGTGGTGCAGTGAGCAGAGGGATTTAAGTGTTATTTTAAACCCTTGTAGCTCCAAAGACTATGCAATGCTACTGTGCTCCTTTACAGGCATAGTGCTTCTGCTCTGTTGCAGGGTCTTGAGTCACCTCTGGGATAAGTGAGGAGGGATAGGATAAGAGACTGACTTGCTCTAGTGCCTCAGGCCTGTGGCAACTGCCAGACAGGCTTGCTTGAAGAAGGCAGGAATGGGTAGGAGCTGTTTTAACATCTTCTGTCTTCCCTCAGCACCTTCTCTTTTTCACTCTTTGCCAAGAGTGAGCTCTTGGGAGTGCTGCTGTGAGTAGTAATTTTTACAAAAGGCATTGAAATTTAAAAGCTAAAAGGCCTTGCAGAAATACAGGGTTTTACTCTTTCAATTCCTGAATATGCTATGAGCATAAGTTACATGTTTTGAGCACTTTATGTCTGTGGAAAACACATTCTTCTGTGCAAATATTTAATTGGTATGCTCATCATGTGGGAGTGAGTGCTTACACCATCTCTCTTTCCATGCGTGCATCTAATCTGGATCCTACCTTGCATAGGGGGAAATCCAATTAGTTTTGTTGATGGTGCTGCTAATGAAAACAGTGTTGTCCCTTTTGCATTTATGTGTTCATATTGTTCCTTTTCACATTTCTCCCCTCCTGCAGATAGATATATGGCTACATTAATTAAGAAAGCATGTCTGATACTGTTATTTCTGGCTATGGTGTTTAATTAAAAGAAAAAAAGCTCCCTTTAAAGATCTGTAATTACACAGCTTAACATATGTTATGTCACATCAAAACCATTGTCTGAATTATGAGTGGTTCAGAGGAGCGCTCAGTAAAAGCTGCAGAAGCACTTTATTGGCTTGATTTATGGGCCTGCTTTACCATTCCTGAGTCTTGCAGCGAGGGATCTAGATGTACTTCTTCCCACCTTTGTGATAAGCAGGCTGCACGGTTAGTGTAGTTAAGGTTTGAGTAGTACCTGAAAGTGAATAGTCTTTAGATCCAGATTAGTTCAGGTGCAAGTGAGGACTGGGCTGGGAGCGTGCTTTGGAGGTTTCAACTGGCAGTTGCTTTATTTTGCTCAAGGATCAGTGTCAGGGAGTTGCCTTGATGCACGTATGCTTGCATTTATAAGCATTAGGATACCTATATGAATTGGAAAATAAAGGGAGTAAAAAAGTGTGATGAAGTTGCACAACAAAAGGTTTTCTTTGCTGTCCTGCTGGTGATGTATTTTAAGATCTCCACTGAATCTACAAGGTATTTTTGTTTAAAACAATTTTTTTAGTTTAATTCAAAGTGTATGAACAGATGAAGGTCAACAGTAAAAAATTCCTGAAGTGGAGCGAGTAGTGCAAAAAATGCTGCTTTCTCACATGTTGACAAACACGTTCATGCTTATGTTGTTCTTTGGTAAACTATTTATATGATGAAGTACTTGTTTAATTTATCTCCATCCATTGTTGGTGTAACCGCCCCACAATTTCCAGTAACATGGGATTGCTTTGTATTTCAAACAAAAAAAAAAAAGCAGCTTCATTTCTGCTATAAAAGTAGAAACTTCTTAATCTTTAATTTCTTGCTAAACATATTGCATGTGTGTTTTTTGCTCAGATGTATGGAATGTGAATGAAAATTGATCTATTGCCATGTCTATTTTCCCACCTTCTTTTCTCGCACCCCTTATTCTTTTTCTCTAAGTACTTTTATATCTGATACACTGAACTGAAAAAAGCTATTTTGTGAGTGTGGCTTATCTGCTCAGAGCACTTTTGCCATAAGGACTGTGTTGGCTTTTGTTTTTTGCACTTGCTGCTGTGTTGCCTAACCCCAAGTCTGTTCACACATTCTGAGAGTCAACTGGCATCTTTTTTCATAACAATGGGACTTGAAATAGCCTGGGGAGGAGTGTTTAAGGCAAAACTTGTGTGGTGTTGGGGGCTGAATTGTAGGCTGCATTGCAAAGGTTTTAAATAAGTGCTCTTGGGATGTAAACTTTGTTTTAGCTGTGACTAAGCCAGAGCTGTATTTATGAGTTTGGGGCAGATTCTGTAGCTTGTGAGCTACCTTAGTTGATGCATGGTGTCCTGGAATGTGTATTTAGTGTGGGGCTTAGCTGGTTATTTGCCCTGATCTTTTACCATAGGAGGTGCTTAAGTTCTGCCTAAGTGTGGGCAGGATGATAGCTCAGAAATTGGCTTGAAGAGAGTTCATGTAAATACATGCATGGCACCTTCATCAGGCTTGTGCGTTTCTGAGTCTTGCCAGTAAGTTTGACAAGACTAGCTCTGATATCTGCAGTGAGGGTGTCGATACGTGTTGATGTGGCTTTTGTACTGCAAGCCTGTGGCACCATTCTGTAGCTGGAGTCCACGTGCCTCCCTTGTCTGAAACTGAATCAAAGAGAAACACATTAATTGCAGCAAGCAGTCTACAAGCAAAAAGCTTTTCTGGTAAGTGGCTATGGAATGATTTCTTCCAGAGCTGTTGTGGAGCATTCCAAAGCCGTTGAGAGCCCAGGGTAGTTGCCTTGTCTGCTTTTTTTATGATTTTGACTAAATAATATGCACTTCTGTATCTCAGAAGTGAATGTAGGTGTGTACCTGTATTGCTGCATGGATCAGATAAATTCACAGTGATGTTTGAAGCAAAGACTGTAGTTTGAGCTGGTATTTTAGTGATTCTTCTCCCAGTGGGAGAAGAATAGTCTTAGATTGTAAAGATGGGACTAGAAATTGAGGTCACAGTATAATATGCAAGACCTTTTTTTTCTTTTATCTCGTTTACTTTATGGCAGGCTAAGTATTTCATAGCAAAAGTAAATTTTTGGTGCAGTTTGTGAAATAAATAATAGAGGGATCCTGTTAAAAATGCATTGGCTGGCTTCCTTATTTTAATATTAATAAGGCAGGTTGCTACAATAAAATTAGCTCTTCATGGTGTTTGTCACTGCACTGCCAAAGCAGTCGAGTCTAATGCCATTCCTCCCTGAAGTGAATCCCCAGGAGAGCTGTATTTATGCCATTCTGAAACCTCTAACCAGGGAAGTTGGAGCTGAACTGTAAATTATGAAAAATGCACATTAAAATCTGGGAATCCCAAGTCTGTCTTTGGCCTTGCAGCTTGCTGGCTGCTTATGTGAAGTGTTTTAATGTTGTTTACACATGTGTTTTCTCTGCTGTAGTGACTAATATCTAATTGCTTGTCTCATCATGTTTATAGACTTCTTGGTAATTATACTTATGGTTTCATAGTCCAGAAACCTCTTCTGGTGAGGGCAAGACAATCTGAACCATGAAGGTACTTAGCTAGGACTGCAGCACCCTAGGACATGGTGCCTTTTGAAGTAAGGGCATGGGACTGAAGACATCTGAGGAAAAAGTGATGTTTCAGTTGGCACTAAGGAGATAATGTCTGGGTTGTGGTTTTGGTGTGGGGTTTTTTTGTTGGTTTTTTTTTCCCCAAAAGATGAATCTGTGCCATTAAAAGGAAAAACCCTTTACCAAGCCTGCCCCCCTGTGACTTATAGCATGCGTTAGTTTGAGTCACAGAGTGAAGGAGGGAGGAAAAAAAAAAACAAACGTAGTCTTGATACATTTTTTTGTGTGACCAGAACAGCATTATTGTGCTTATAAATAATAGGAGCACCCATTTTATTATGAGGCCCAATCAACTGAGGTGATATTTAGGTTGAAAGAAGCATTAGGGGGTTGTTTGATCACAATTATAGATACCCTTCTGCTGAAATCGGCATTTAAGGTGAGATTAAATGCTCTTCATTTTACAGTTTGCATTTCTAGTTTAGGATCCAAGTTGGAATTACATTCAAGCTTTGCCTGCCAACTGAATCTTTATAAAATTTTATTGAACGTGGAAGTCTGAAGCAGGGAAGCACATATGTTTAAATACAGTTAAGGTCTATGGGTCCAAATAGCTGCCTAAGTGTTTTCTTGAAAACAGTCATGTTTCAAGTAAGCTTTTTTTTTTTTTTTTTAATTTCCACTTTAAAGAAATGTCTCCTAAAAACGTGGAGGCACTTTCTGAGCTGGTGAACACTCTTTCTGAATAACCAGGCCTTTGCAGTTCTGCGTTACTTCTACTTCTTGTGATACGCCGTAGTAAAAAATTTGGAATTGTGGATTGTGTTTATTGTACGTACTTCCTACAGACTGGATGCCGTTGAGAGCTCAGCCTTACTTGAAGTGATGTTACTGGCATCAGAAATAAAGCAACCCATGTGTTCCTCCCCTTTAGTTTGCAATTTGCAGGAGTCTTGTCTGAAAATGGAGAGAGAGAGAGAGAGATCTGTTTGTAAATGTGAATGACCTCTTTGTGCAAGAGGCTGGGGGAGGTGGAATTACCACCATATTCCTTGGGAAAGAGGTACAACAGAAATGTCTTACTTGCTTTATGCCATTGGCCAAGCAGAAATTTTATCCAGATGATGATGGTGGTGGTTGTTTGGGTTTTTTGTCTGCAGTAGAAAGCAAGCGGGACAAGATGAACTTTCCAATTACTCTAGGGCAAGGTAGAGCCAAGAGGTGGTGCAGCTGTAGCTGGGTGTGCCTTTGTAGACTCCTGGCTCAGTCAGCTAGATGATTGTTTCTTTTCCTCTATCCTGTAAGAAGGGAAATGCTGGATGGAGAAGAGAAAATGGCTGGGTAAGCACAGGCCCACAATTTTGTCCCTATATAAGGCATTAATTTACAAAATAGGGTCACCCAATACAGCCTGCCCCACTTTTGGGAAGGCACTGGAGGAGCTGTGTCTTTTTTTTATGTTCTTTGACATATTAGAATGTAGTCAAATATGATTTTTCCCATCTGGATAAAAAACATGCTTGTTGACTCAGGAACACTCTGTCTTCCTGGGTACAGAAAATGAAAGATGGGAGAGGAGACAGCTCACCACATCAGAGCTGAGAAGCCACTATTTATTCCAGACTTCAGTACTTGTTTAGGCTGCTCCCAGTTATGTATTCTAAAAGACTGCAATTCCTCTTTACTGCTGGAACTTACTTCCTTTTTTCTTTTTTTTTTTTTTATTAAATTTTTCACCTCTTCGGCCTATTTGCTTTATATGTTCTTCAGTACTAAATGATTTGCAAGTGTTGAAGCTAACCTAAACCATTTTGATATTCTCTTCCGCTTTTAGTGCGAAGATGATCTGCCTAACAGCCATGAAGTAACAACTGAAATAGCACCCAAACGTGGGCTAGAAGACAGAGTAGATGTTCGATACCTTCAGTGGTTAAATGGGAGGCTGAAGTTCCAGTGGCGGAGTTTGCATGCTCAGCACCAAGAGCAATGCAAGCTTTTGCACAAGGTAAATGATTCTTCTAACTCACTATGGCATTGTTTATTCTTTAAAAGCCTTGTCAGCTAGTGTGAGATGTAAAAATTCTTCTTGTTTGCTAGTTCTGCATTTTCTGTAAATAAGAGGGAATTACTCTAAATGTAAATACCCCCACCTTTCCCCAGTGGGGCAGAACCAGAAATGAAATAATGGAGTATGTTCAGTGTTTGTAGGCTTCTAACTGTTGAATCAAAGTCTCGCTTTCAGGTTGGCACATTAGTCACTTCTTCAACCATAGACTGTCTCTACTTTTTCTTCAGAAAATGCCTTGTAGAAGCAAGACAGAGCAGTCTGATACCACAGACAAGATGTAGTGAATCGGAACTATAAACTCTTTGGAAATGAGGATTCAAAATGTTGAGCACAGATGTTGAAAGTAATAGCAGCAAAATAAAATGCAGCTTTCCTTTCTGAAATACTGGGGAATAACTGAGTAGAACTCCAAATCTGCCTGCTTTAAAATCAGGAATCAGCAGTGGTCTCTGCATTGCTAAGATTCTAGTTCTGTTCCCATTTATGAATTATGTTTATATGCCTGTCTGAAAATCAGACATCTGGAAATATCATGTGTGCTTAGGTTGGAAACAGCCTTCAGTCCCAAAGTTGACAGTGATGGTGACTGCAGAGAGAATTTTTTTTAGAAAAGTGGTTCTAAAGATAGTCCTAAAAGTTATGCAGTAATGTTTTCTCTGAATTCTTTTTCTCCCACTTGGTATTGTACCCAGAACCTTCACAGAAAACCTTTTTGAGACTAAGAGCATTTCTGAGAAATTTCTCCTCAGAAGAACAACATTTATCAGAAAGTTGTCAGAATTGGAACAAGAGGCTTTTGAATGAAGATGCCTCCTTGGTTTTAATCCCGTGTCTGACACAGCAATGCTGAAAACTATAATGAGGTTGCATTTTGTTCTTTACCTGAATTGATTGCTGGGAAAGATGTCTGAGTGACAGCCCTAGGGAAAGATCAGGTGCTGTGTGTGCAGCATCTAAAATAACCTTTTGCTTCTCATTGCCCACTGAGAATGTGCTTCCCTGATCTGGTAGCGAAGATTCACTGTAAGTGCAGGTGCAGTCCTTGGCTTTTGCACTGAGATTACAGACAGTGATGCTATTGGGAGAAGTGGTTTAATGATATAAAAATCAAATGAAATGATTGGCATCTTCTCCCCTTGATAAGGTACCTCTATTTAATGTAAGCTGATTTTTATAGTAGGTGAGGTAAATACCTCCATAACTCATCATCAGTGCTTTGATTTATGTGGTGCTTGGCAGTAACAAATCATTAGGCAGATTCAATACCTCAGCTCGCAGTTAATGAGACCAAGGAAGAACTCGGAGCAGGCTGAACATGGGGCCTGTGGTACAAACGGAGATACTCTCAAGTCCAAATCAGGCACTGAAATGAAGTGATGTGCTGATTGGGCACATGCCAAACTTGTTGATGGGGTAGATGGTGAACACCTATGGGGATTGTACTTTGAAATAAATGTGGATTTTTTTTTCCCCCTGTGGCTATCCAAGGAAAAATGTTTGCTAAAGTTAGGACTGTTACAGTCGGACAGATATGATACAGGTTAGTTATACTGCAGTTCCCTGGGCCATGATTTCCAGCATCTGGAAGAATAAGCAGGAGGGAGCGTCACAGAATTACAGAATACCAGTTCCCTTTCCACAGAGCTGCTCTCCAGCTGGGTAGATGTTAGCCTTTGCTGCCTTCCTGGATTATGTTTTCCCAGGTGCAAGACCTTACACTTGTCCTTGTTGAGCTTCATCAGGTCCTTGTTAGCCAACACTTCCAGCCTATCCAGGTCTTCATGCAGGGTGGCTCTCCCTTCTGAAGTGTCTACCTCCCCACTCAGTTTGGTATCATTAGCAAACTTCAACAGGGTGCACTTTGTTCCCTCAGCCAGATCACTTAGGAAGCTATTAAACAGCATCAGGCTCCATGTCGGTCCCTGGGGAACCCCACTTGTGACAGGTTGCCAGTTTGAAAAAGAGCTATTTTACCACCACCCTCTGGTTGCAGCCTCTCAGCCCGTTCCCCACCCACAGCTCAGACCGCTTGTCTAGACTGTAATGCATCCATTTCGGAGAATGTTTCTCTGTCCATCCAGCTTCCCAAAGCTGCCATTACTGCCTTCTCCAACAATCGGCACTGGACTCCATTGAAAGCAGTGAGTGCTGGTGGTGATTCTTGGGATCAGACTGTTCTGCAGTGTATGTAGGGGGCTGCTGTCGGGGTGTACTCATAGGAGGGTAGACTGGAGCCCACTTTATCCACAAGGGATCACACACTGGTATTATGCGTGCTCAAATACATATGTGCAGCTGTGGGAGTTTGGTTCAGAGCTGTAATAAAGTGCAGTGCTCTGATTTATATTTTAGTCTGAATTAAAAGCAGGAAAATTGAAAGGTAAAAGTGACTTTGGAAGGGACTTCATTACAGTGCCACATTAATGTTAACACTTACGCTAACACAAAGTATAACATACTCATACAGTTTAACAGCTGCATAAACAATAATTGATATTTCCTGGCTCTGTGTAGATAAATTATCTGCATTACCACATTAATTTAAAAACTTTTAAACTAGTCTGTGTTAGCAGACGGAGCTGACCTGATACGACCTCTATATGAGCTGCTGCTTCTCTTATAAACCACCAACAGCATGCTAAAGGCTAATGAGTGTTATGTTTTTTAATTATGCTGACAGATTTACAGAGGGCTTTCTCTACAAAATCATAATTATGCCTTTTACTCGCTGTTTAATAACTTAACAGGTTATGTATCTCAACTGTGGAACAGTCTTATTTACTGCTGATCATGAGCTATAATTTTTGCCAAGTAGTGGCGACACGTCCACAGATTTCATTCTGTGACTCACGCGGACTAAAATACCGTATTCTCTATTTGGGGCTTTTTGAAAACAGCGCATCTCCCTTGGAAAAATCTCTTCTTAGTCATTCAGAAGATTACTGCTGTTCCACTTTATATTTTTTTTTTTTTAGTATGGATATTGCTACTTGAATTCAGAATTGTACATGGAAGATCCAGAAAGAGGCTCCCAAGATAGTCAAGGACGAGCTAAGTTGGGCATGACCTCCAGGAAGAGGTTGAGGGAGTTGGACTTGTTTGCTCTGGTGCAGAGGAGTCCAAGGGAGAGGTCACCTTCAGCTATTTGATGGGTAGTTATAGGGGTGGTAGTTACAAAAATGGATACGTGGTCTTCTCGGGAGTACCAGAAGACAAAAGGGAAGGGGTCACTGATTATAGCTTGGCAAGTTGAGGATGATGAGCACGTTAGCAGAGACACAGAATGGTCTCTGTCCTTGGATGTTCCAAGACTCACATACATGAAGCCACAAACTGATGTTGGCGATAGTCCTTGTTAGGGCAGGAGGTAGGACTGAAGACTTCCAAAGGTCTTTTCCACTTCTCTGGTTTTGTGAAAAAAGTCTGAATGCTTGGATGATCAAGGACGTGTACTTTCAGGTTAGAAGTGATGACTCACCTCTTAATGAAATAGTACTGCACTGCCTGGAGAAAGGGGAAGGGAGTAGGAGGGAGATAGGAGGGGGAAACAGGTAAAAATAAATGGCTGTTCTTTCTTTATAAAGAAAGTACACAAATGATAACTGAAACTGATTGCTAGCGCGTCTAGCTACTCTATTCTGCCTACAGCCACTGAAGGTTGATGGTGTGAAGGTTACTGAAGAGGGAAGCCTCCCTGGAGCTACAGCTGGTCGTGTGTTGGGAATTGCTTGTTAGGTGGTCTGACTGGCTGTTCTTCTTTGTTAGCTCTCCTGATGAGCTGCTTTCCAGTGATTCCAGCTCCCAGAAGGCCTGCTGAAGCTTGCAGACACACGCGTCCTGCTGTAGGAGGAAGACTTAGGGAAATCTTAAACTCTCTGTTGGTGAGGAGTTTTACAGCCTGAGGCTATGAGTTGTTGAATAATTTTGTAGTGATTTCTCAACATGTATGGATTGTCTGGCTTTGAAGGTATAATATAGTAATACTGTATTAATTCCCTCAAAATTCTCAGTGGTATGTATTTATCCAATATACCTTCAAATATATGGAAGCATGAGGGATAAATCCCTGTGTTAAGGCATGCCTCTTGGTTCCTTCTGTTCTGTTTCTTCCTTTTTCTGTCAAGTGCCAGAGGAATAGCTATCCGCCTGGTTTTTGATCCCTCTTGAATTCATAGGGGGGAGTAGCTATTTTTAGTTAGGCTTTGAATTATCACTTTGCCTTAAAAAATGTGAAAGAGAATCTGTGCGTAGATTCAGAAAAATGGGTAGGAACTTGTCTAGTTTAAAACTGGCGCTGTGTTACAATCGGCACGTGAAAAGAAACAGTAGAACAAGTGAGTTTCTGCCAAATGGATGGATTTCCTGTGGGTATTTTCAGGTATTGTCCATCCACTAACAGACTAGTCAGAAATTACACCTGAAATAGGCGAGGGTTAGATCTGGTTCAGAGGTGAATTGTTAAGCAGGTGAACATGTGATTGTGGACTATGTTTATAGGTTAGTAGGAACAAAATGGTATTAAGTGGAATTCTTGATGATAGAAGAAGAGTTTAACATAATTGGCATTATCAGATCATAGTAAAATAACAATAATGGTTGTAATATGCTTGGAAACTGTAAAAGCAAGAGTTGTATTCTGTCAGAATGCGGAGCAGCACTAGGAAGTATCTCCTGTGAACTGAGTGGGTTCTTGTGCCTCCTCTAAGATAAAAAATACAAGATGTATTGCAGTGGATTGGTTGTATCTCTATACTTGATATTGTAATAGAAGAGTAAAGGGACAAGGACAAAGTCTTGATCTCTGAATAACAGAGGGCAGAGACTGGTGCTGGGTGATTACTTCATTGTCAGTAATTTATGAGCGAGCTAAGTCGCAGTTGTTAGATGCATCTGTATCTTGGCATGAAGAATCTACCATGTTACTCTGTAATTTACTATATAGGTTAATTGTACCTTTTTTTTTTCTTGAGATATTAGGGTTGAAATTTTTAATTTTTTTTCCCCCTAAAGTGATTTTGCCATTAGATCCCAGTAGCACACTCTTGAATGCAGAAGTTTTTTTTAATCTTGTGCAAGCACGTGTGAACTATGAACAAGTCCTCTTTACGTCTTCTCTGAGGTGAATTAGACAGGCTGATCTCCCTGCAGGGTGGTTAAGCTCAAGGGCATTTAGGAATTGGTACTGGAAACTCCCCAGAGGTGGTGCTCACTGGTGAGCTGTGCCTGTACTCTCATGCAAAGGTTAGTGCAAAGTTAAATCAGGCCTGCCTCCACCACAGTCCATTTCAGTGCCGAGAAGCAACAGGTATAAATGCTCTGTCTCTCACCCTGTCACCTGCTTCTTGGTGCTGTTGTCTCCCTTGGTACTGTTTCCCTTGTTTCATTTTCATTATGTTGTGGTTATTGGTATCAGATTATAAAAATACAAATACTAGTTTATTTCAATTACAAATACTGGATTATTCCAATATCCATCTAGTGTGGTTTTAGGGAAACACCTTATTCCTTTGTTGTTACAGCTTTAGAGTAGTTATTTTGGGCTTTAGACAGTGATGCTGTTGCAACATACTTTTGGAGAGGGGCTGAAATCAATTTCTGATGCTGGAGGCCCAACGGTTTGGCAGCCAGAGTTACACAAGAATGCAGCAAGGAAAGGGAGAGGAGTGGCAAGTAGAAGGGAAGAACATTGTGTGGGGAGGTGCTCTTTTATTTTTAAACTCGCATAGCTTTGCACATGTGACAGATGGTTGTCACCAGCAGTGAGTTTTGGGAAAGGAATGCTAACATATTCTAAAGTTTCAGGGAAGGATAATTACCCAGTGACTGTCAACTTCAAAATAGTTGTCAATACCCAAGTGTATGATAAAGTTCATATTAGAATAAGGGAAGAAAAGCAGAAAACATTCTCTGTCTTCTGGCAAAAATATTAATGAAATATGAGTGATTGTCTGACAAATGTGCACTATCATCTTATTTGGCAGCTGCAGTTATTACAGTAACAAAAGGATCAGCTCTGAATAGGGGGAATTGCTTTTTATTGTTCCCTTGACTAACTTGGGAGGCTTCTTCGTCAAGTAATTGATGATACTGTCACCAGTGCAGCTGGGACAAGCTCCCAGTAAGCAGAAGTCAACAATACATAGCAGCAAAAGAGAAACTTACTGTAACTAGGTAGCATTTTCTTCTTTAAGGGAAGAAATAAAAAAATTATGTTGAGGGTCTCCTTTACATCTGCTAAGACCTGCTGTGTAAGTGGTTTCTAGTTTCATGCTGTGCATAAGAGTGTGTGTGTGTAATGTAAGGAAAAAGATTTTTAAGACAGGATGAAAAGAGAAATCTTTCAGTTTTACTGTGGCAGCAGCAGTAGCAATTCCTGCACGTGGTGCTGGTAACAATACCAGATGGACTACGTTGTGAGATGATTGTGGTGCATGATCATCATTTCGTGCAGGCTGTTTTAAGAAGGTCTGCTGTATTGGTGGTAGTAGTTACCAAGTAGTTTTAAATTAATCTATTCCAGATCCATTTATTCACTAGTGGCTCCCATATGGATCAGAACCTTGGACATTTTTCTGCCATGGAAACAGATCTTCTTAGACAACCAGAGAGCTACAAGCAGGTAATGTTTCTTCTGTAATTCTTCACAAACATTGTTCAGAAGGCTGCACTCCTTGTAACATGTTGTAAACTTGGTTTCCGACAGAAATAAGGGCTTGTATATCACATTGTCAGTTTCCTCACAATTTGTATTCACCAAATGATTTCTTCCCATTTGGTAGAACATAGACACAAAGGTATTAGGCCAAGTTTTGTAAAAACTGGGAGACAGGGAGTGGGGAGAGACTTGACTGAAAGTGCCACTGAAGAAAAGGCTTGTAGAGTAAAAAATTCTAGCTGAGTTGGTTCGCTGCTGCATACTATCAGTGACCGCATCGCCGAGTGTCTGCCTGTGACCTTGCCTGGAGCGGTTTGTCAGTGACAACGTGGAGAGATCTGCTTTATCTTTCCAGGAGAGCCAAAGCACATCTGATGCTAGCATTAGTTCCAGAAATTATACAAGCTGACTACCTTCCTGGATGGTAGTAAGGGGCTTTATTTTGAGAAATATTTTAGAAGCACAAAATGGACGAAGTTGGAAGGGACCTCAGGAGGTCACCTGGTCCAACCCCCCTACTCAAGCAGAGTCACCTAGAGCAGGCTTCCCATGACCATGTCCAGGTGGCTTTTAAGTATCTCCAAAGATGGAGAATCTGCTGTTTCTCTGGGTGACCTGCTCCATGCTGTCCCCCTCACAGTAAAATAGTGTTTCCTTATGTGTTCAGACACAACCTCCTAGGGCAACATAATTTTTCCTAGTGTAGTGTTTTACACTTAAGTATATATTTATGCTGCTCTCAAATACTTCATTATCATAGATGTTTTAGTTTATTTTTTGAAGTAGTACATTCACTTGTTTTAATACAATATAACGCAATTGTTTTACAAAAGTTTGTTCTGTGAAACTGAAACAAACCCTAACAAAGTCAATATTTGTCAAATTTCTGCAGCCTGTCCACATCTGTTTACTCAAAGAAGTTATTCTTTCTGCTGCTACTTTAAGAACTGGGTATTGTAAATACTGTGCACAAAGAAATTCAAAAAAGTAGATTTGAAGATGGGAGATAGGGGGTTTGAACCTCAGACTAAAGTAAAGTGCATGTTATTCTTTCATTACTGAGCATTCCTTGGATGAACGGTTCATATCCAGCCTCTTGATAAGGTTCAGCTGTTTAGAACATTTTCCTGGAAAATTATTGTTTTTCTAGAGCAAATGGCTAAGTCAGCTTGAGATTTCTTTTTATTTCTGCTTCACAGTCCCCCTCCTACAGTCTGCGTGGCAGCTCAGAACACGCAGCAGCGCAATCCTCTGAAGCCTGTACTTTAATAGTCTTCCAGAGTTCAGCAAAAGTCTGGTGTACCAGAAACTTCTAGGCTGTGTAGAAGGACTTTGCAACCACCTTTTGGCCAAGCCTTACCCTGAACGTGTCACTGAGCTGTTACAGTAAAGCACAGCGATACTCTAATAAAGCTGATTTGGTGTTCACTGTGCTGTTAATGAACCATTGCAGGAGTTTCTTCTTGCACGCTGCTGCCTTTCGTGGATGTCTGCTCTAGATGTGCTATTCAGTGGAGGCTCAGGATAAAATGGAAAAAATCTTTTTGGGTTTTAAACATTGTGGTTAAGTACAGTGTTATAGTCGAAGGTTTAGTGGACAGCTATGTTGCTCAATTAAAATCTGTGGAATCTTCATTCCGCCTTTCCCAGGCTTAACCAGCAAATACATGAAACAAAGGACACCCCTTCAAAAAGGGTGATCACTGAGAGGGCCAGAGGGGCATGGTGGCAGACGATGGATTCTTCAAATAAACTGAGTGGCCACAGTTTCCATCTCCAGTTTCTGGACTCTTAACAGGTGCAATCTCAAACAGTCTCCAGCTCAAGTGCACGTGTGTTGAAGATTCTTTTCTTATGTCACTTACAGCTTGGACTGGAATTGTTTGTCAGCACAACCAGCTGTGAAATTCTTAACCTCTTGAAGCTCTCAAACCTATTCAAGAAACGGGTTTTCTCTAAGCCGCTCTTAAGTGCCTGATTCTAAAATGAACAGGAAAAAATGGTGGGAAATCATCAGAACACTTCAGTATGCATAATTTTGAGAGATTTAACATTTTTATTGTCATAGCTTGAGCAATCATTGTAGTTTCTGTCTCCCCTTACCCTTTTTTTCCCAAAAGCAGCTTCCGGAAGTCATATGCTCACTGTGTGTGAAGAGCCTGATAGAACAAGGTGGTATGGACTTGAAAAGGCAAGAATGCTTCAAGTGTTGGTTTTCCAGATGGGTATAATACTTGATATGAAAAGTGATGCTTCTCTGGAAAATGTAATAAGAAGCCTCTAATTTTCAAATATCTTTATAAGATTAAGTAAATTATGCATAGCTGAATAGCTTGGTTTTCAAATATTGATGCAGATGGCAGCACTCCGCCAAATGTTTTTTCCAAAAACTGTGAAATAATTTTTTTTCTCTAACGTGACATTTCTGGTCATGTTACCTCAAATAACAACCTTCTGCACAGATCAATAAAAAGGGTGGGCATGTCAATATGTCTTACTGTGGTGCATCCCTGTTGGTGGATGGTGTTATGAATTCTGTCTCGCGTTGGGCATCCTTCAAAGGAAATGCAAAGTGGATTGAAGTGTCAAAAATAAGCTATCACAGAAAGGACAGTGGGCTGTTTTTATTGAAGCCCAGAGTTCATTTTCATCAAAAATATCCCACAAGATAAGTCTCCCTGACCTGTAATAAAACAAGAGCTGTTTAGCCTGACAGGAGAAGTGAGATAAGATACAGGTAGCTGTGAAGTTTGACTTAAGGTTATGAAATCGGAAAGTCACACTATGCCTCTTCTATAGAGCTTGCACAGAAACTTGTTTAAAATATTCTTCCCTTGAATTTCTGACTATAAAACTCTTTCAGTACTTTTATGTACAGGGATTTTACTGGACATTATTATTCTTTTATCATCATAAATGTTTTTGTCAGATTCATAGACCTGGAAGCTTTCCAAGCGTACTAGTTTTAATTAAGTTTTTCTCTAGTGAGGCGTGATCAAAATTCCAACTTTCCCTGTGGTTTGGCTTGGCTGTGGTTATACGTACGTGTGTGGCTGTGCGTTGCAGGTCACTGCTGCGTTGAGTTCCTGTGCTGCCCAGGGGTGTCAGAGAACCAGAGGTGATGTTGTTTCAGCTGGTGTTCAATTTCCAGTTGAAGTACATGTGCATTCTTATGTTAGCTTGGGACCTCTACATGTCCGTCCTTTCTTTCCCAAGATGCTGCCCTGTCTTTCTGAGCACTCCCTGGCTTGCAGAGTGTTGCCTGAGAAATATGCTGGTGGTTGCTTTCTCAGCGGAAGCGCCGCAGCCGGTGGCGATGGTCGTGGAGCTGTTTGCCTGCAGGGCTGTGCTAGAGCGTGCAGATCGGGGACAATTACAGCGCGGCACCATCCAGCAGCCTCTGTGTTGCCAGGGAGCTTGGGTGGTCATCGGGTCTTTTCTTGAAAACCTTTTGCATGCATCACTTAGTGTGCTATATCATAGTCTAGACCATCTTGAATGTCTTATGTTTTGATACATTTTCTAAGCTGTATCAGTACTGCTTGACTTTAAGTGGTTCCCCTAGTCACCAGGTGTGGAGCTGAGGGGGCTTCTGTTATTTGCCAGCCCAAAATACCTCAGGGCAGAAATGCAGTTCTGGTCTCTGGCACTGCACCTAAAATGGTTTGGAAGCATACTGGGGAAACGATGCAGAAGATGTGGCTGAGGGTAAACAACTTCTGCCCCAAACGGTCTAGGGCAGTGGGGTCTGTCTTGGAGGATGTAGTCACATTCCTCTTGCAACCGTGAGGAGTGTGGCTGTGACACGTCACCAACAGCGTAGTTTTTCATCATTGTGAGCATAATATAATCCAGTTCTTGTCCATAAGGCCCATTTACCTTAATTCTGCGTTGCATTGTCACCAGTTCTGATGCTTTACCTTGAGCATGGAAAAAAATATATGTTGCAATTAAGAGTAATTAAATTAACTTTCACATCAAATTGTTGCTATATAGAGATCAATGAACTTCGAGGCAAAGCATCCTAGTCTTTTGGTTTCTTCTGTCTCTTCATATACTGATTTATATCTGGAATTCAAACTTGCAGGTTTTGTGATTAGCAGAAATTAAAAGTTGTAGTCAGAAGTCAGGTCCTTGGTACAATGCAGGCGGTGCTGGTGTGATCATTCAAATTGTAATGAGTAAAGATGACACCTTTAAATGCCAGTAGATAACTTAGTGAGTGCGACGACAAATAAATAATACAGCTGTCTGCCAGATGGACATGCAGAGAAATTCAAAGAAGCTGGATGTGGATAGCTAATAATTTTGTTTCAGAATTTTGAGAAAAGTTTATACTTGTTGATCACTAACACATTTTAAAGGGTATTTATTTGGCTGAAGGAGCTCCGTAGTAAGTGAATAGGAGCAAGCACATAGTCTGTCTGACTTTGTGTGCATAATGTGTGGTCAATTCCATGCCCATAGAAAGTTCAGGTGAGCTTTAGCTATCTGAGCAGCAGGGACTGGGTAGGGTGGGATAGGCACAGCACTAATCTGTTTTCTGGGCTGTTTGCATATTGGAGAAGGAGGTCCATGTACAGTATTGTGTGTATGTTTTTCTTCAGTCGGATGGGACTCCATATTTTCCTAGTGAGACTTCTAAAGGGTAAATGATCAACATGGCAGTTTCCATTTAAAACATCTGCCCCAGATGGATGACACAACAGGTTTATTCTCCGAGTAATAGTCTGTGGTTTGAATTTGTGCAAAGCACTAAAGAGCTTCTGTTCTTGTCAGAAATAAGTACGTTCAAACTGGGAGCATTAGGAACTGATAGGCTTTGAATTTTCAAAAATATTGAACATGCATTTGCTAGTTACTTTGCATGTCATTCGAGTCTTCAGTTTGTGTCATGTGCATGCGCCTGTGGGCTTTTGCAATTACATAAAGTCCTTCTGATCTGCTGAAGTATTTTATCTGCGTAGGCATGTTAAATTGTACGATCAACCAGCATATTCAATGCACAAATACCTGAGTTTTTGGTTGATTTCTCTCCAAGTGACAGCACCACCTTCTGGAACCTCTGTGAAGGCAGAGCAGACAAAGGCTGTTACCTCCTAGGAGTTACTCAGCTGGTTAGTGAGTAACTGCTGGGGTATTGCTCCAGAAACAGATCTTAAGTTGCTGACCAACTTCGATGAAAATCGAGTAACTAATGGCAGGGTAATTCCAGCTGCTCTGTGCTGGGCTGTATTTGGTGTCCTTGTGCCGGTTGTTTGTGACTCCACTGAACGTTTCTGGTGGTGACAGATGCAGCAGGCGGGCGCTAAATGAGAATAAACAGTTAAAACCCTGCTGCTAAGCCTGACACGGTGTCACATCACTGATTTGACACAGGACCTGTGCTAGTGTGTAGTATTTCTGTAATCAACCCTCTTATAGCCTTGTACGGTAGGGGTGAAGGATGTATAACCTTATTTGAATTTCAAAGAGCCTGCTGGGAAACCATCTGATTTTTCTTATGATGTCCTTCCATCTGTTGTACAAGACTCAGTAGAAGAACGCATCTCTCGGAGTGTAGATACCAACGGACAAGAAAAATCATTCATGCTATAGTCCGTGATGCTGCTGTGTAGAAGATTAATTCAGGAAGCAAAGGCTTGTACTGTATGCAAATTCCAGAAAAAAAGGATTTGTTCTTTGCTGAAAAAACAACCTTGAGCTTCAAGAACAAGCTGTCTTTGTTGGTATAAACTGTCATAGATTAATTTTTTTTTTCTGTGATGCTCTGGCAGCTGTTTGGTCTGGCCCTCAACTTTTTATATGTTCACAGCTTCATTCAGCCATAGTTCTGTCACTTCTATCATACTGATTTGGCTCCATTTCCTGTAACTACTGTTCTAACTAAGGGCAGCGTTGCCTATTTGTCATCATGTTTCAGTTTATTGAAATGAAAAAAGAAAAAAACCAATTGAAATTTCTCAAATGGACCCTGCATAAAAATTAATACAGCATAAAGTTCAAAAATAATTGCACTGGGGCTTGTTAGTATTTGTTAAAATATGAGCCTGTTTTGTTTTCATTTTGTTTTGTTTTTTTCTGTGCATGTTGTCTGAAATCCCTCCTTGGCCAGTCTTGACTCCACAAAAATCTTCATGGAGGTTCTCTTTACCCAGTGTTACGCCAGGCTCTGTGTGAGCTCTTCATGGATTGTAGCACGAACCAATTTGCCAGGTGGGGAGTGGCTGTGTTGCTGTGAATGAGACTGGAAAGGAGGAGAACAGTCTTCCCCCAAAGGAATACAAAGTCTATGACACAGCCCGTGAAGCAGCAGGGCAGAAGAGACAGACAAGCCTCAAAGGATCAAAACATAGTGAGATTTTTAGACTTACTGTACACACCGATGGAATAAACTTAGTTTTGAATCAGTAGTAGCTCCTGAACTTTTACTGAATCTACTTACAGGATTTCAAAAGACCAGAATTTTTAGATTTTGGCATTGTTGAATTTTCAGAACAGCAAGTAAACTAATTACATTCTGTAGCAAGAAAATTTTTTTTCTTTTCCTTTTAAAGGTACAGATTTTTCTAACCCAATGCATCAATTTATTTTTTTTTTTTTACCTTTTTTTAATTAAGTTTGGTTTTCATCGATTGCTGTTAGGTGCATTTAAAATAAGCTCTGTAATGATGAAAAGAGAAGAAGCTCTAGAGCTGCTGACCTTTAAATACATTTCAGGGCTCACCAATGAGTTGTATGTTAGACCCATGGACATGCATGTTTTGCAAAGGTCAGCATGAACTTTTTTGAATTTGTATAATTATGCTTGCTGCAGCATTTTGAATAAAAAGAGCAAAAGCTTTGCCCTTTTAAAGTATTCAGGTTTTCCTCTCTTCCTGTCTGTACTTGCTTTTACTAAACCATTCTGGTATTATTCACTGAAGAACATGGGGTACATGGACTGACTGTGTTAGGAGCTGTGGGCTGGCAGGAGAATTTGGGCTCTGGACAGGCAGAGGAAGGAGATAAGATGGACAGTGAAGAGTCTCTTTGCTCTGGCTCTTGTTTGGTGAAGTCAGGAGCTGGAAGAGACCCCTCAACAAGAGGCCTGTGTGAGAGCACTGGAGGCAAGGTGGCTCTGATGTGAAAGAATTCAGACTGTCTGGATGAAAAGGGACTGAGTGAGGCACTGAAGAGAGGCTGCTACAGGAGGGGCTGAATATGAACAGAACGGTCAAGACTGGAGAGTTAGGGCAGGCAGCTGTGAACAGGGAAGATGAGTCTGTCTAAAGACTTGAATCACTGTCTTGTTCCTTGTGGGATTCTGAGAAATTCCCCGCTTGCAGGAAAATGTCATCCCCCTCTAGCAATGCTACAGGCGGGCAACCAACGACTGCTGCTACTTCATCTTTTGACACAAAAGTATGAAGCATATCTAGTGTCTCTAGATGTTATTGTCCTGCAGATAGGCAATGGGTGTCACTGGTGCTGCAGGAGGAATTTTCAGAAGTATCTTTCTAAAAATACCGAAGATAAATAGTTTAAATTGGAGCAGGATGTTGCAGTGTAATGTACGTTTATTAGGATATTTTATCCCAGAACCATTGTATCATTCAGAGGGCTCACCGAAAACTACCTAAAGCATCTCTGCAAGCTGTTGAGGTTGTGGTGGGTGGATGTATCCGTGAATTGTTTTATAGTAATTTAATTTTTAAAATTCCCTGAAAATCAGACCTCGGAAGTTTCAGTTAAGGCATCCAAAAGAAATGGAAGCACTTTATTTTCATCTCTTTGCTTTCATTTCCTATTTGTAAAACAACAACACTTTAATCTCATTTCACATGGATCAGTAGGAAAGATAACCTGCTTATGGGGCAGGTAAGAATTTGGTCTTCAGAATGGGATTTGAATGGTGTATGGTAAATAAGTCCGTGGCTTCTATCTAAAGAACAGACAGAATACTAATCAATTTAAAAGGAATAGCTTGTGGAGTGAGCACCAGGTGAGGCAGGTTATGATGGTACTATTTTGGTCATGTAAGTCTTGACTTTATACACACTGGATGGTCATGTTAGTGTTGTTTAGGCAGCTTGAATTCTGTCCCTTTTTAACTTTGAATGCCTCAGTTTCCAACCTTAGCAGTTATCTTGCTGGACTGTGCATTAAATTGTAAAACATACTTACCCACATGTGCTCTGAACAATGCTGCCTGTCAAAGCTAATGCTTCCCCTGCCCCCCTCAAATTACTTAATGTTTTGTGGTGGTGTTCCAGCCAGTTGCTTTAGACATTTACATGCATGGTTGTCAGATTAGTGAGAACTAACATGGGAACTGACATTAATATTGCAGAGGAGAGCAGATCTGATAACATCTTGAATTATACATGGGGCTTCAGCACCTAAATGCAGGAGGCCTGGAGTCTCACATGAGAGCTCAAGGGAGCTGAATGATCCAGAATACTCTGGTTTTGATGGTGGTTGTTCAAATAAAGAGTGGACACTGCAAGGACTGATTTAATCGGAAGGTCACCTGCAGGCTCAAACAAAACACAGCCTCTGTGCTGCTGCGTGATGAGCAGGGTCAGGCGTGTGTCAGTGGTACTTGGCTGGTCTGAGCTGGCTTTCTGATCTGTCTGGGAGTCCTGCCCTGTTCTAGGCTACTTATTTGCCCTTGGTGCCCACATATTGATAAGCGAGATGATGGAGCAAGAACGGGCTTTAAAACCCCTGCTTGCAGGAATTGTCAACCCCATGGGTTATGCTGGTTGAAAGATTTAGGTTGTTTTACTCTCTACATATCTCTGGTTTGGTCTTTTTCCTTGTGTGTGAGGATGTTCAGCACAATACATGGAAGTGTTTTGGCCCTCTTAGTGGGACTGCCTAGATCACCTTTAAAATCCAGAATACTCACCAGTTATTGTTGTTTTTCTGGGAGAAAGCTCAGTTGGTTTGAAGCTTGGTACATTGAAGGTTATTGAAACTGGAAAAAGTTGTTGTATTTTGTTTCTTCTGGCTGTGTACATGGGAACCTTTTTTTATAATTGCTGGAGTAACAGTGGATACTGCCTTACAAATGGGGTGGTTGTTATGCATTTCTTGTAGAGTAGGAGAATGGCTTCTGAGAAAGCAATTTGAAAATGAAATAAAAAAACCTCAGTGATTCAGATACCAGTTTTCATTCTCACATTTCATCTCAAGGATAGAATAAGCACTAAGCAAAGAAACTGTCAGTGACAGCATGTGCTGCCCACCCTGCACTGCGTGGCAGGAACAAAGAATTTTTTTTCATGCTTTTTTTAATGATTCACTCTACAGAAGGAGGGGGTAGACTGCTGTGTCATTTTCCTTCCAAAATTCCGTAGGCAATTGGTTTTCAGTTCATTTGCTGACATTTATCACATAAAACATGACTTGCCCTAGTAGTTATTAAGACCTGTTGGTAACAGTGGATCAGGTCCTCATTTGCAAAAAGGAGGAGGAGCAGATGCAACCCTTGTCATCCATGTAAAATCAGGAAGAATTACAAAGGTCAAATGTATTCAAAGTTGCTTTCAGACAGTGTCTACTTGTAGATGGATTCCTGATTCTACTTAAGAAAGTGAAGAGCTGTGGACAGATGTGTACTGTAGAAGTAGAATCCATCCAATTGTGCAAGATAAAGTTTTTTGGTGTTTATAGGGCAGACTGAAGTCAGTTTTAGAAGGGTGGCTTGAAAAAAAGTTAAATGTAAATGACTTGCCTTTGGATGCTTTCTATGGTCTCCTGTTAGAGCAGACAGGGGACCAGTTGTCCTGAGTTAGGAATTCCTCTCCGAACTTGTCTGGTCATTCCTGTTGTGCTGATGCCAGAGGTTTTACTGCCCTCAGGAAGCAGTGGAGCTTGGCTTCCAGATCCTCTCTGGAAGATGGACAAGGACTATCCAGAGCCAAGAAGCAGTTGGAGGTCAGGGTGGAAATTTGGGGCTGATGACAGGAGAGGGGATGGATGCGAGAGTTAATTTAGGGAGGTTTGGAGAGGCTATAAATGTATGGAGTGACTCTTTCTCATGCTGTAGAAAGAAAGAAAGAAGCCTCTTAAGGAGCTGAATTGTTTTAAGTCTTAAAATATGAATATGATCAAAACAATCTCCTCTGTTTCTCCTTCCCTGCAACTGCCTGCAGCGTCAGATGATTTTCTGCTTGTCTGATGCCTGCTGATACTGGCCAGTTGTGTTCTGCATTCTCTGGGACAGGCACTTCCCACCTCCACACTCCCCTCAGATCTTGCTGGTGGTTCTCTTTCAAAGCAGTGTGCAGTATCCCATCCCAGGAGGAGGCAGAGACAGGTGATTAAAGAGCTTTGAGAAAGGCAGTTTGGGACAGAGAATGTGCCTGTGTTAATGGATCACTAAAGGGAAATCCATACATCCAGATGGATAAGCGGCGGTACTGTGAGTGCAGAATTGTTTGGGCCACTGAACTCAAGCTGGTGTCTGATTGTTAGTGGCGCCTCTCTGGGACCAGCTTTTGGGCTAGTACTGTTTAACATCTAAGTCATGGATTGAATGATGGGATGGAGTACACCACCAGCAAGTGTGTGGACAATACCTCATTGGGCATAGGACTGAATACACTGGAGGGCAGTGCTGCTTTTCAGGAGTCCCAGACAGGCTGGAGAAATGAGCCAAGAGGAACCTCGAGAGGCTCAATAAAGGCTGATGTAAAGGCCTGCATCTGGGATGGAATAACCCCTTGCAATGGATCAGGCTGGAAGCTGACTGCTAAATAAGCAGTTTTGCGGGGGGGTGGGGGGGTGGGGGGGAAGCCCAACCCAATACCTGGAAGTCAAGGTGGACACCAAATTGCCCTGGCAGCAAAGGCTGACTGGACCCTAGGCTGTGTGAGCAGGAATGCAGCTGACAGGCAAAGGCAGGGATCCTGTCCCTCTGCCCAGTGCTCGTGACACTGGATACTGGGTGTCCGGTTTGCACCCTCGGCACAAGGACAGTGGCATACAGGAGCAAGTCCAGTAAGGCCACTGAAATGGTTGGGTCTGGAGCATCAACCAGGCTCTTCTCAGAGGAGCACTGGGACAAGAGAAGGAGCAAGAGACACAGGTGGAGTGTGAGACATTCTGGCCAGATGCAAGGGGAAAAAATTGCCAGGAGGGTGGTCAAGTCTGGTACCAGATGCTGGAGGAGGGCTGACATTAGGACTTGCTGGACAGAGCCCTGAGCACCTTGCTTTCAGCAGAAGATTGATTCAGAGACTCCAGAGGTCCCTTCCCACTTAGGTGGTTCTGCTGACAGTGTTAGCATGAGACCAGCTGACAGGCACTAGCTGGTCATCCAGCCATGAATCATTTAGTTGTTAAAATCTATGCCCAATTTCACTTTCCCAGTACCCCTTTTTGGGAAGGATGCTTTATTTTTTTATTACTCCAGACAGTTTTAGTGCTAAAATATTTCTTTAGATATTTTTTAAGCAAGGTGGCCTCTGGCTGCAATTAGTGTCCCGCTGGAAGAACTGGCAGCATTATATAGCAACTCTAAAGCAAATCATTCTACCTCACGGCATTATTACCTTGATCTGAAAATTTCCCCAGGCTGTAATTTGTCACTAATATTGCCTTCAGCTAAACTTATCCCTACAAAAAAAAAAAAAAAAAAGAAAAAAGGGCTAATAGAGTTGCAGTTCTGGAGTTGTCATCACCATTTTTTGGGGATGAATTACTACTTAGTACATTTTATTGACGAAGCATGTAGAGTTCTTGGTCCTTGAAAAACAATGCAGTGGTTCAGCACAGACTTCATAAATTGTTGGACTATGTAGCAGCAATATCTTATTCTCCTACATCCTGAGAAACGAAAGTTTCTCTGAAGCACAGTAGATACGTGTTGCAGTGAAGTAGGAACTGCTTTATGTGGCTTCACTGATAAGAACACTTGGTTTTGATTGCCAGTGACAGAAAAACTGGTAGGATGATACTGAGTTTCACTGCTGCTTTTGTGCTTTTTGCTTGTTTTATGCCGTACTTGGCATAATTTGAATTCTGTGACAGTGACACACTATAATATAATTCCACCGGAGCAAATGCAGCTGGAATTAATAAGCTGGCGAGACAAGGCTGAGGTGCTTTGTCATCAGCTGGTATTGGAGAACATATTTTTGCTAACAAACCCAGTGGGGGGAGCAAGCTGCCCTGGCTCAGGTGATGCTTTGGGCTAGCACAGGGAGGGCAGGCAGGCTCTATGGTTCCATACAGTGCTATGGAAAGATTGTACCAGCATCGTATCTGATGTCTGTGAGCCAAGGCTGATGTGGAGGGGCATGTGTGGTGTGAGAGGTGTGTCTTGTCTTCACATTCATATCAAAATATTCTGGTCATGCTGCTCCTTAATCTTCCTTGGTAGGAGACTTCAGAGGGAGAGTTGCTTACTTGCTGCTGTTCTTTGGTGATGGGGTCTCAAAGGGTCTCATTGGTCCAGCCTGGTGGATCTTAACTGGGGTATTGGGCCCTAAAGAAACAAATCAAATCTCAGGAAAAAAATGTTAAGGTGAGGAGCTTTAAAACTCAGAATCCATCTCTTGAATTGTGCCTTGTAGTTAACGGTAGCCACTAGAGCGTGCAGAGCATCTTTGCTTGTGGAGTCTTTACTGTTGTCGTTTTCATCCAAAAGAGAAATCAGTTATCTCTTAACAGGAAAGGCACTTCAGGCTTGGCACTCTCCTCTTGTGCTAAAATATGGCTATTGATGAAGGTTGATCCTGAAGTGATTATCTTGCAATCCATTGCTGGCTCCTCTAGCCCTGCATCCACCGCTGCATCAAAAGCATGCTTAACCTACGCAGGACTGGACCACTGTGTTCTCCAGCCTCATGCTAGTTAAAGAAGCAAATTACAGTTAAATTCATACATTGCAATGGCTTCGGTCACAACTGAAGTGTTGCTGGAAAACTGGACTGAGCTCTTTCTTAGAGTGAGAATGCAGCTAAGATTGGGAGGAGACTGGTAAAGTTTGAGGTTTTTTACAGTCTCATAAAACTAAACATCATGTGCAATTAGCCCATACTGTTAGGTTGGTGGCAAGTTTTGTGTTTGTTGTGTTTTGGGTTTTTTTTAAATGGCCAAGGAAACAGTTATAAAATCAGCTGTTACTCATGCTTTGCAAGTGGTTTCAGATTTGTGGTTCTTTTCAAATATGCTTGTCACTTAAAGGATTATGTTAAGAGACTAGTGAGAGAAGTGAATTGACATAAAGGAGACTGCAGCAGACTTTAAATTAATAGTTTCTCTAGTCAATAATGCATATTTTAAAATGTGTGAATATACCTGTATTCATGATAGGCTATGATGGCTTGTCAAAGAACAACTAGTCTGGGAGAAACTCTATTCATATGAATTTGGCAAGCTTAGACTAATCTGCATATCAAATAACTTTTAAAATTAATTGTTAAAGTAACATGAACGTCTGTGATAAATCTTTACTGTTGCGTCTCCAGTGGTGGAAGGCATTCTTCTTTGTTTCTTTTTCTGTCTTTGGGAGAACGTTAAATTTTATTTAACGTTTATATTTGTTAGTGCTTAAAAGATGACCTGTTGCTGTGGATGCTGTACAAGCCAGTGCTAGGCATGATGAACATCCAGTGGTGTCCTGGGAGTGCAGGTGAAGCCATGCAGCGCTGTCCCTGAGGAGCTGTCCCTTGAAGCAGAACTGGGGAACACTGGATGCCATTGCTTATCCAGCCCTAGGGTTAAGGACAACCCGGTCCTTACTGGTCAGCAGGCAAAGGTGTCAGGGAGCTGGCAGGCACCTGTGGGAGGGAAGGTCTGTGCCAGGAAGGGACTTTACTTGTACCTCTGAGACCCTGTTCTTGCATAGAGTGGACAGGGAGGGAAGAGGAGGCTTGGGAGCCTTATGTGGCCTTTGAGACTGGCAGCCTGTGGTGTAATCAGTTGAGAATAGATGAACCCATATGGAAAAACCCCCTCAGGAGTTGAAGACATCACTTCTGCAAAACTTGTGCTACACAGGCCTTTACTTTGAAGAGGAGATACTAAAGCTCAAGGGAAGGAAAAAAGCCAACCCCTGGGCTTTGTAGGTTTGCAATACAAGCTGATTTAAAAAAAGAAAAAAAGATTTTTTTCTTTTTAGCGTTGTGTATGGATAGGGGTTTTGTCTACTCACTGCCAAATGCAGGATAAAGATGTCAAGGAAGGACACAGTAAGTGGATATAATAAGGTGGTGCAGGGATGGATGGGATAATAAAGAGGGGAGGGTAGAACCGAAAGGGTTGGTCTCCCTGCTGAAGTTAGTCATCATAACGTGCACAAAAGAAAGGAAGTGCTCCACCTATGACTAGCACTCCTTCCTGGTGTAGGAATGTCCCGTGTGAAAATGTACAGAAACCAGGATAGGGGAACTCTTCAGGAGTGTAGCATCAATTCTGAATTCAGGTGTGTTTAAAAAAAAAAACCAAACCAAAAGTTGCTTGCTGCTGTTGATTTCTATGTGCTTCTTCCTGTGGTCTGGTAAAAATACAGGAAGATGGGAAAGTATGGGAGGGATGACACGACTGAGTATGGATAATGCTTTGTTCTGCATACAGAAACGATCTGAATAGAGGAAGATGAATAATGGTCTTTTTTTGCTGTGTGGGGGTTCTGATTGGCAGTACAATATGAACAGATGTCAGGCAGTACTGTGATAAAATTTGGTGCTTTCCTTTGAAATCCTCTGGCTGCGATTTCTCTAGAGTAAGTTGGGGTTTTTGGTGCCTACTGGATTTGCTTTACCTGAGCATCTATTCAGTTACAGGTACTTAGTACAGCCTGAAAATTTGACTCTTCAGTTAGGCAGCCAAAATCTGTGGTACCTTTGAGGAATAAAATGTACACCTCTTCCATTCTCATACGTCTTGGTCTTGGCTGTTAAAGTATAAACTTCACACTTCAGTTTTATTTTTCCTGAAGTTTTCTTTTTTTTCCCCATTTTAATAACACTTTAACAACAGGGAAAAATGTGAAGTGGTCCATTCATTGACCTGTTCCTCTGCAAATGAATGCTGCTGTTAGTACATCCTAGTTCATTGCCTATCAATGTGAAAACTGTAGTACAATTTTTGTGCCAAATGCCTCATTTTGTTTGTTTTAAATTCCATTTTCTCTTGGTTTCATTTTAAACAGCTGTTTTCTAAATCCCTCTACAGATAGCAATTATGTTTTATAATGATGAACTTCGTCACTTTTTAACTAGGGGTTTGATTCTCTGCTCTCAGCAATATAGAACTGAGTTCATGGAACAGAAGTTTGAGCTCTGGTGTAAAACTGGTGTTGGTGAGTGGAGAAAGTCACGTACTTTGTTACAGGTGTTGGAGGTTTTGCACACATCCAAGCACCTGGAATTACCCTGCTGGCTTTCTATTCTATGTTTTTTATTTTCTGCAAAATATCCAAGTCCTGTTTTTCCTTACACCACAAAAAAAAACCCCACCAACATTAAAATTCCAAAGGAGATTGACTTGCTGGAGCAAGAGGGGACCTCTTCCCAATCCTGCTAGTGTTTCAATCAAGGTCACTCGGCTTCATAACTGGTGTTGGGAGAAGTTCTCATCCATTTCTATCATCCAGGAGGCTTTCTGATCCACCCACCTTGTGATGGTTGGGCTGCAGGGTTTTTCCTGCTCTGCCTCAACCCTCAGCGATATTTCACAGGTAGAAAAATTACTTCAGTTGATCTTTATTTGCCTTGCAGCTAGAGGCTGCTTATTGGTCTGTTGGTTCTTGTTCTTCAGCTGCTTGTACTTCACACTACTCCAGCGTGACTTTCTGGTTTTCAGGCCTATTTATTTCTGCTTCAGCCTTCAAGGGATATATGGGAATGTCTTAAACCAACTTGGCTTCTGAAGAAATCACACTGTGGAACTGAATTGGAGCACTGAGTGTGTCCACCTACAGTGTTGATTTTTTTTGTCCTAGCCTGAGATGCTTATGTTATCAAGATTTTCTCTGGGTGGTTGTGTGTGTTTGGTGGTTTGTGGTTTTTGGGTTTTTTTTTTTTTCTTGGCGAAAGGGTCTCAAAACTTAGCCCTACTCAAGTGCAATTTGGGGTGTATATGCCATTTTAAACCAAATGGCATCTACCTAACAGCTTGCCTGCCGAGAGGCTCTCATTTGTCAGGGTTTGCTTGGTTGTGGGTCTTTTTGGTAAGGGAGTTTTGTGTTGGTAGCAGAGATGAAGCAGTGTTGTAACTTCTTTATTTCATCTGATGCTTGGTTAGGTCACTAAAGCCTTAATCCTGGTTATGGTTTACTTCTGGCAATGTAAATTGTGTAACTTTTTCATGAGTGTTTACCCCTTTCTTTGGATTTTTTTTTTTTGAAGGAACTTATCCACTTATCTTCTCTCCTGCAGTTGTTAGATATTCAGAAGCTGTATAAAGCCATTTCCTATTAAATAAAAGTATGAAATAGTTTCTTGATATGTTCATCCTGGCCAACCACACAGCTTTCATGCGAAGGCAAGCCTGTCTCGAGCCTCAAGTCATACTGCAGAGATACTGGCATTTGGAGTGATCTGGAGTCCAGTGCTAGTTTTCCATTTAAAGTCATATGGTGAATTGGTGATGAATCAGCAATATTTTTTTTCTCTGAGCTAGGAAACATAATTTATTGCTGAAAGACTGTTTTTGTCTGTCTAACAATAGAATGATTTTCTGAATATTTAAGCAGAGCAATTTTTGATGAAAAATACTTTTGCCAGGGATATGGTAGTTGAATTATGATCTGTGGGCATCAGAGATTAAATACTTGTTGAGGGAAGCTCTCTGGAACCGAGCCTGTAAAAAGGATGCATTGTGCTTCAAATTATTAAGTATTGATTCTTGTAACAGTCTACAAGCATCAATGCATTTAGCAATATGCTAGTAAGTAGTATGAAAAAGATTAATATCTCAACAGAAAAAGTAATTACAAGCATGTCTAAATAACGATTGTGGTGCGAGTTAGATTTGTGGATACCAAAGTGGACTCGTGATCCTGCTTTGGCAGGGGGGTTGGATTTGGTGATCTCCAAAGGTCCCTTCCAAGCCCTACCATTCTATTATTCTAAGACTCCACTTTGACCTCTTGTTTAGTATCCAAAAATCACCTTGATGTTGATTGATGTCACCTAGGATTTCTGCAGCTCAATCTCCCAAAGTTTCCTAAGGTCTGTGATCTGTGTTGGATGCTGGATGTTTAGCTTTGGAGATCACAGCCCCATGTCAGAGGAAGTGAGGCGTGTTCTTCACAGAGTTTGCATCCTTTTCCATCGCTCAGGTTTCCTGCCAGCCTGCTCTGAAGCAACTCAGTTAAGCACAGTTTAGCCTCTATAGCAAAGCTGTTGATTGCAAGTTGTTTGCACCACTGATGGTTTCTTTACAATGGTTTAGAGAAGTTGTTACTGCAAGGTGTTTGTGCTCAGCATTCATTATGGAATTACTTCTCCATGGAGATTAGCAATTTGAATTTGTCATTACTTTTTCTCTTAGTGTAAGTATTTTAGAGCAATAGCTTCCTCTAGAAGAATGAAGGAAATGGATTTGGTTGTCTTCATTTTGTATGGAGGGAAAGACAATTTTCATGCATTATACCCAAGAATCACTTAGATATCCACGTTAAGATGTGGTTTTGACTTGCTGCTTCACTTTGTTCATGAGACAAAATTAATGCTTTTGTGAAGGTGTTAGTCTTTAAATTTCTACATCAGTGTCCTTAGGTCACTGAAAATGAGGAAGCAGCTTTAGGTGCAGCTTGTGAATTTTTCTTTGAGAGGTTTATGTAGCAACAGAAGTGGAATTGCTTATTATATATAAAGGCATCTCTGTGTGAATTGTTGTTGGTACTAAATGAATACGAAAAGATAATGTATTGGGGGAAAATGCAGAGTTTTGGGGAATTTGGGCTTTGGTTTCCGTAATTGCAAATACAGCTGCAATACCAGCTGTGGTGTGACTGTGATGAGTGCCCTAAGGCAATGTATGCCATTGACCTCAAAGACACAACATGCATAGTTTAGTTAAAGAACAATAAATGCTCATGAGAAGCTTGAGTAAAGGATAAGGTTGGGGAAGCAAGCTGGCTGATAGAGATAGCTGTTCATTTGCTAAGTCCAGCTATGCCTAAGTGAAAGCCTGTCACTCCTGGGTCATGTGGAGACTGTCCTTGTCACCAAATTTGTGGTGTGCAGATGTACAGTCTGTTATCCTGTCCCTGCCTTTATTTGGTTTTATGTGGTTTGTTTTGTTTCGGTGAGGTTGTTGTTTTTGTGGGTTTTTTTAATTATTATTATTTATTTTTTCTAAAGTATCTCAAGGATATTTGTAGTACATTAGAATTGATTGTGTTCTGCTTTATTGTCCATGCTGCAATAACATCACGTTCTTGCAAGGCTGTTACAAAGGATGGCAGAGGATACTGACATCCAGGACTGACATTCAGTCCCTCGGGGCAGAAACTCAAAAGGCAACAACAACAGAATTAAAAACCACCACCAAAATGCAAAAGATGATTAAGCTTAGGAGACTGCTCTGAAAGCTTTAGTTTGTTCTTATGGTCAGTTAACTCCAAAAGATCATCTATAGGTTTGGTGAAGTTTCAGAACGGTATCTTTTAAGCTGTGGTGTGAAAGCAAGTGGCATATGGCTTGTTTAGCATTCAGGAGCTCCTCTAGTGAGACTAAACCTAAAGATGACTGTGTTTTTACTAAGGTGTGGTGTTTTGTGTTTGTGTGGGGTTTTGGGTTTTTTTTGGTTTTTTTTTTTTTAAGGCTTAAAATTAAAAGCTCCTCATTCCAACCTTCAGCCTTCTTAGATTGTCACAAGACACATTCATACTGCAATCACACGCAGCTCATGACCACATTTCCGAGCTACTTTAAAATCAAGTAACTCAGCTGTTGCCTGAATATTGGCTGGGTTTTATTGCCAGCATCAGATCCCATAATGTAAGCCGTTTGTGCTATAGATACACCTATGAGGAAAAGAAAAAAGGAGACAGAAGCCCATTCTTCCACCTTTTATATACCACCTGAGCTCAAAACTAAGAGAGTCATTAAGCATAATGCCAAGTGTCAGTTGTACCAACAAATATGTAGTAATTGTATTTTGGGTCCAGCAGTGTTTTGGACTGAACTGCAGATAATTTCTAACAGTTACTCTTGCAAAGTGTGTTCCTTTCTTTGGTTTCTTATCCAAGTTTTATCTGCAGAATAAAATTGCAAAGTCAACTCATGCTTTGCAGTTCCTTTCTACATAACTTCTAATTTAACTAAACAACACAAAGCTACCAGAAGATAGTTGTCTATATAAGGTGGGTTTAACTGCTGCTGATCTGGTCCTTATTCTGCTTCTGTGTCATCTTAAAAACTTAAAATTATTCATTTCAAAAATATGTCCAGTACTGAAATCATTAAAGCTGGCAAGCTGTGATTTATATCTAATTTGTTTGTATCATTCTTTCCAAGAACTTTTGTTTTACTGTTGTATAAATATTTAGTCTCGAAATGTCCCTTTCTCCATATACATGTGTGCATACATGCATGTTATGTATGTATTTATGAAAAATTTATAATTTGTATGCCTAGAACATAACCTCTCTCCTTCAAGTGCTCTGAGGTAAATGGAGGGATTCCTCATGCAGCGGATCAAACAATTTATGAAATACACAGCATTTTTAGAGAGTTTTCTTCCGTGCTATTTGGAGCATCAGAGGTCATCTCTGTTGGAGATAGATAGAGGGTTTTGGGGGAGGAGGCAGAGAGGACTGGAGATACTGAAGTTCTGAGTTTTCTACAGGTGTGGGAGCAGCAGGGGAAGGAAATGCATCGGAGTAGTGGAGGCACCTGTATTTTGCAGTTGGGGTCATTATTACTGAATATGAGGAGACCCAGTCAAAGACCAAAAGTTTTAGCTGACAGAAGGCTGACCTCATTAATGTCTATAAATATGTAAAGGGCAAGTGTTGGGAAGATGGAGCCAGGCTCTTCTCAGTGACATCCAGTGACAGGACAAGAGCTAATGGGTACAAGTTGGAGCATAGGAGATTCCAAAGAAATGTAAGGAAAATCTTTTTCACAGTGTGGGTGACAGACACTGGAACAGGCTGCCCAGAGGGGTTGTGGAGTCTCCTTCTCTGGAGACATTTAAAACCCACCTGGATGCGTTCCTGTGGGACCTGATCTAGGTGATTCTGCTCTGACAGGGGGGTTGGACTAGATGATCTTGTGAGGTCCCTTCCACCCCCAAACATTCTGTGATTCTGTGCACTGCCTGGAAGAGAAGGTGTTTAGACCTTACAGCCTTGATAAATGTGAGCGTAATGAATAGATGCACAAAGTACTCTTGGAGAAACGTAGCTTATTTTGGTAATGAAGAATCGTAGAACATCTGAAGATGATCATGAATCCAGTCTTAATATATCAGAATTACATTTCTTCGGCCCCTCAGAACAATGTGGAAACTCACTTCTCTGGACATAAAAGCTGAAAATGTTTATACGTTTGGGGTGAGGAATAAAGCAGTGATGCTAGGAAAAGTGTTTCCTATCACGTTTCTGCAGCTGGTTTTCAGTGCTCCTGTAAAGTAACCCAGTGTTGTCCCGTGTACTGCTGACAATCCTGTTGTACTTCAGACCAAACACAGATTTAAATTAGTTCACAAGTGATCAATGTTACCTGATTTTCTTTCCTTTGTCTCCTTTCCTCTAGCTGTTACAGCTTCTGGAGTGTGAAACCAAGCAACTAGAAGCCTTCCTGCAGTGGAAGCAACTGGAACCAGTTTATTGGCAGTGGATGGTAATGAATCAAACTGATATTGAAGGGTGCAGCTTTCTTGACTCTAATGTAGCTGACTGCTTCCAAAGCCTTTGGTAAAGCAAGGAATCTTTCCTTAGTTCTCCTTCATCCCTGTGTTTTCATCAGTAAGACTCACCCAGCTAAGCTGAGGAATTGCAGGACAGAGTGGCAGAATTTCATATAGTTAACACAAATGAAAATGCTTGATCTTCGTCTTTTTAATGGTTTTTAAACATAGCGATCATACATTTTCCTAAAATTAAATAGCTTTTCAGAAGAGGGCCTCTAAGCTTTATTGCAGACTCGAGAACAACTAAATTTGCAAGCAGCTGATACTGAAAACAACATAATTTTTCCCAGCCAAATAGTGTATTGAAATTGCTGATTTCCCCTTGAACTCTGTTGAATGATCGTAAGAAAATCAATAAGCCTTTCTCTGTGCATCTTATGATTTCTCAAGCGAGTGTAAATGGTGCCATCCATCTCACTTCTCTCTACAACTTTTGCCCATTTACGTTGCTGAAAATAATTCTTTAGAGCACCACATTAGCTGTATGAGTTTACAAATTTTTGAGAATCAGTGAAGCTCACTGTTAATTGCCATAAAATGGTTATTTGGAAACCATCAACAGTAGCATAAGCCTGGACCCAAATAGGCAAAATATAACTGCAAGTGCTATGGCATTTCAGTGTATCCACCAAAACGTTTGCCACTGGCATGTTGAACAGTGTGGGGAGTACTGTGGGCATTACTGTTCTTCCTGGAGTTAAGTCTGAAATAAATAACTTGCAAGAAACGTGACCGGCAGGTCTTTTTAGGTTGTTCAATAGGCAGGATGGCAGATTTGCCTTTCTTTTGTTTCTCTGCTGATGGTGGCTGTTCATGGATGCTGTAGGATGTATGAGAATGAGATGTGCTTTGAGGATACAGTAGTTTTCTCTTTCCACTTAACCTGTGTTTTGTACTTGCTGAGCAGATGATTGGGATGGTTCTTGCATAGCTACTGCCAGGTCTTCCTGAGGGATGTCAGCTGGAGTGACTGCAGTAATGTTACCTTAAAATTCTGTCATTTAATGCATTTTAAATAAAATAACAAACAAACACAATAACAAAACACAAACAAAACCACCACCAGCAACAAAATCAGCGTTGTTTTATCTCTGTGCATTTTGTTAGCCTGTTGCTGCCCATGAATGTGTATGTGTTGTCATGAGCTGGGCCTTCTGATAGCACGAGTTGCTGGTCTCAGCACTGCTTTGTGCCAATTTCCCATGCTGATGCTCGCTGAAAAAAGAGGTTTTGTAGGGTGTGCTTTGCTATTCTTAGCTATCTTACAAAGCTTTTTCTCGTATGAGCCTATCTATCCCTTGCTGTGAATTGATCCAGAGTTTTTAACCTACCTGTAAAGAAGCAGGGGGGGGTGGGGGGGAGGAATTCCTATCCTCTTTATAGCAATCTTTTATAAAAGTGAAGGCTGTTAGCATGTCACTGTTTTCCCAGTCCTTCTTTCTAGGCTAAACGAAATTGGTTTTCTCAATGTCTCCTCGCAGGCCATTCATTTGAACTTCTGATGGTTGTTGCTGCTCTCATATGGGACTTTCCCTCCCATTTGTCTGTGTTTAACTTCAGGTGCCTCACCCATGCATGAGTGTTACAGTCAGTGCTCTTCTGTCATAGACACTTGTGTTTATACTTTCTAAAATGCTACTTGACTTTAACAGTATGACACTGGTGACTTCTGGTTTTCTGACATCTCTTCCAGCAGTGCTGCTGCTGAGCCAGTAATCATGCATTCAGTTTTTCTTTGCCCATGTGTAGTCCATGCTGCTCAACTGCTTAATTTCTTCTTACTGTTTTCAAATTGCTTTTCCAAGTTCTAAAGATAATTTTGAATGCAAATTATATCCTTAAAAGAGATTATGACCTCTCCTATTTAATGTCTTCTTGATAACAATATGGTAATAAATATTTAATACTCTTGAGGGAGGAGGCTTGGGTCCTTTAGTTGTGCTGTGCTACTTTGGCTTGAAAAGTGTGTGTTTCTACATAATCTGTGCACCACGGTGTATGGGTACCTTCATTTCAGGGACTCTGAAGTTATTTGGTGTGGTTTTGAGTATTCCAAATAATGGTATCCATCTTCAAAGGCAGTTGCAGAATTAATTCTAGAACCAGCTAGGTGGTCATGGTCACACAGAGCTGACAGCTCCTGACCAGCCTGCAGCAGGGATCTCCTGGTGTTCCTTAACTTGTAGAGCTTTACATAGGCAGAAGTGCTCCCAATGGGTGTTAGAACTTAGGGTGCCACATGGCAGATAGGGCTCTCCTGAATAGCGGAAGCAGGTTATCTGTTTCCTGATCATCACTTTGTTACAAAGAGTCATAGAAATGCATCCAGCTGTAGAACTTGAGGGGAAGAGGCATACCTAGAGCATCTGCAGTACTGATGATCTCCGTCCCATGAGTGTTTCTTTATGCTTTAGTGCAGTGGGGAGTAGCTCACAGTATCCAGTGTTTTCTAAAATAAGGCAGGCTAGCAATGTAAGTTTTCTGTTAACTTAGAAATATCTTGTAATGTACTGAGGAGCTTGTCTCTTAAAATAACTCTGAAATTGTGGAGCAACTGTACACTGAGATGGCAGCAGTAAATTCCTAATTGTGAATTGCTATGAAGATGGGAGGGTGTTCATTTTAGCTCCTGCTGAAAAGTAACCTTTATTATTTTTCCATTAGGAAACTGTGTTAGATAATATGGCCGAAGAGGGAAACATGTGCGAGTCCCAGGATGCTCATGTAGAGAAGAGCGGGCTGCCAAAGGCGACCTCGTGCTGCCCCTGGGCTGACAGTCTGACTGGGCAAATTGACAGAGTATCCAGAGATCTAATGACTCTCCGTGACCAGCTGCACAAGCTTGTAACTAACCGAAAGACTGCATGGTGTGAGAAGGTAAGGCTTTGGGTGGTGTTCTTGATCACTAGTGATACATTTTTCAGCTCTCTTGCTGCAGCCCATTCTGGGGCAGCTCCCTGTTGCTGCTCTGTGTCAGCCTTGCCGCAATCTCGATGTCAGATCAACAGTTACTTATCTGTTTATGCCCACAGCATGCCAGGTGCTCTTTCAAACACACAGTAGGCATGTGTCCCAGAGAGGCAGCATGCTGAAACAAACTAAGTGTTCTTTTGGAAGGGAAGGCATCAAAGAATAAGGGGTTGCAGGGGAGAAAAGAGAAGAGGAAGAAATCATAGCAGCCCCCAGAGGGGATAGAGGCAGCAGGTTGAAAGCATCAGTAATGGTTATAGTGAGAAAAATAAAGATAGGTGTTTGCAGGGAAAAGAGGATGGAAGGGCTTGTCATCTTTCACTGAGTTAGTAGTCTTTGAAATGTCTGATGGGGGAAGGAATAAGAAGGATTTGAAACCTGTGAAGTGCAAGAAGGGACTAAGCACAAGATTTGGTGGAAGAACAGACTGGCTGTGGGAGGCTGGCTGTGGAAGAAAGCAGGTGATATGAAGGAAGTGTACGTGGCATTCACTGATATAGGGATGGGAGACACTGGGAAACACCCAGAGGGGTCAGTAGGGCATAAAGAGAGGAGCTGTTAATGTAGATGTAGAAGGTGAATTTGAATATTTACGTAATAGCACAAGGAGAAGATATGATGAATATGCAGGCATAAAAACTAGTAATTTTTTTCAGGCCTCGAGAGGAAACGATATCAGAGAATCTACAAAAACTGTGGGTGGAGAAAAAAGTGAAATAAACAGTTGGACAAGATAAGCAATAACAAAATGCTGTTTCAGGATTAATTCAGAAGTCTTGGCATAGAAGAAGTTTGTAGGGAGCTAAGCATTCCCACTGTAAGGATAAGGACCTCATTAGGATCAGTTGAATAGGGTCAGGTACAAGGAGCTGATGCTTCACAGAGTACAGAACTTCTTCCCAGAGGGCACTGTGCACGTTTGCAGTGTACATTGATTAAAAATCTGTTAGACACATTCTTGGAAGGTGAAATCCTTCAAGGACTATCAAATATACAGTTACAAATTAAAAAACTTCAGAACTTGTGGGCATACAAATCATTGCGGGCTGGGGGAATATTTTGAGGAAGTATCTCAGTCTTTGTCTTACAATCTTCTCTAGGCTCTTGCTGTTGATCACTGTCAGTGCTGGGGTCTCTGGTGTCATCAGATTTGGTTGCTTTTATGGCAGAATAGACACGACTGTTGCAGGATGACTCAGACCTTGAATTCTAAAAATAAAATTTCCAGTGCATAATTTCCAAAGTGAGATATGCTCTGACTCCTCTTATAATAATATAAAGGCTGTTAAATATTATATAATAAACACATTGAAAAGGTTTTTTTATACTTAAATTTGGAAATGAAGTCCAGAAAGATTAACTGATATATTCTTCACTCTACTTTGAAATAGATGCACTGATTGGATTTGAATGATGGTTAGTCCAGTTCCAGTGTTTCTGAGATTCAGTGACTGTCATACAAGTTTATGACTGTGGGTAACAAACAGAGTACATCTTAATGTGTTATTAAAAAGCATGGTTTATCACAAGTGCCTCCTCTTCTACATGCCCTGGAACAGAATTGTTTTGTAATGCTTCATGACAGCATTTTTCAGAATGCTGGGGGTCAGTTGACTCTCCGTTAATCATCTTTACATCAACCCTTCCTTTGAATAGTGGTGCTTTCTGCCTGTAGTTTCTTTTTTCCCTGCAGTCAGGATGCTTGCTGAATGCAAGCTCCTCTATCAATTACATGTTTCTGCCCCCTTCGGTTTTTTTCCTTGGAGAAGTACGCTTATCATTTTTTTCCTTCTATATTTTTTTTTTAGTCAAACAAAAAGAAGGTTCAGTGGTAGCTAAAGGGGTCATTATCTCTAATTGGGTATCTTGTGATACTGAGACACATGGGAATTATCTTGGCTCTCACAAGTATGCCTGGCTGAGGGACAGTGCAGTTTAATTTAACTTTTGTGCCTGCTACCTTGTACTTCACAAAAAAAAAAGTGATAATTCATGGAGTAAGTATGTTTGTTATTACCAGTAGGCCTGGTGTCTGTGCCAGGCAGCTGAGTAGAAACTGTTCTGAAGAACAGAATTGAGGGTACGTGATTAAACGTGATAAACTGAGGAAGAGACAGCACAGTTTTTTCATGAATCTAAAAATCTGTTGGAGCTCTTTGAAGGGACCAGTGAGCATCTGGGCAAGGGAGGTTCAATCGATATTGTTTAATTGCATTTACAATTGGCATTTGATAAAGTCCCTGAAAAGATTTTCAACAAAAATAAACTGCTGATGTGGCTGTCTTTTCTCTTACCCTATAGAGCAAACAGCAGAGTGGGAAGCAGAGAGGAGAGGGCTGTGCTGGGCTTGCGGAGCTGATCACTAGTGGAGCCTCATGGCCCATGCTGCTGCTCGGTGTTGTGTATGACTGCTCTAGGAAAGGAGGTGCAGAGCCAGGTGCCCAGGTGGAGAGATGAGACTAAATCCCTGAGACCATTTGAAGTGAGTTGCTGGAGCGAGTTCAGAGAAGGGCAACCAAGCTGGTGAAGGGTCTGGAGAACAAGTCCTGTGAGGAGAGGCTGAGGGAACTGGAATTCTTCAGTTTAGAAAAGAGGAGACTGAGGGGAGACCTTATCACTCTCTACAACTATCTGAAAGGAGGTTGGAGTGAGGTGGGTGCGGCCTCTTTTCTCAAGTGAATAACAACAGGACTAGAGAAGATGTCCTGAAGTTGAACCAGGGGAGGTTTAGATTAGATATTAGGAAGAATTTCTTTACCGAAAGAGTAGTTGGGCTCTGGAACAGGCTGCCCAGGGAAGTGGTGGAGTTACCATCCCTGGAGGTACTCAAAGAATGTGTTGATGAAGCACTTCAGGACAAGCTCTAGCGGGTGGGATGGTGAGGTGTTTGTTACTTTTGGGGGTTTGTTTGTCTGTTTTGTTTTTTATTTTATTTGCCTGTTATGGCACATGAATGAGTTCTTGGAGTTATAACAATGGTTCTGTGGAAATGTCAGTGGTCAAATATTAAACTCAATTCTTAAGAATTGTTAGGAAAGCAGAAGAAAGCAAATCTCAAAATCCTCCCATCTATTCCTGGAATGCCCAGGGCAGTTCTGGTCCCAATCATAACTCAAAAAAAAGATGTGTTTGAGCTGCAAAAGCACAGGGGAGGGAAGCAGTGATGACCCAGTTTGAGAAGGGTTTCTCTGTGAGGAAATTGCCCTAGGCTAGAGCTCCTCGCACTAGAAGAGGAGAGTATGAAGAAGGGTGTTACACTGAAGCAGGAGGATACTTTTTTTTTTTTTTACTGTTCTGATTCTCCTTTTGTTTTCATGATGGGTGAATGTAGACAGAATTACTGGACAAATTAGTGACGAAAAAAATCATTGTTAAGCAAGAAAGACCAACTATTGTCTGGTCCAGAAAGTCCTTCAACCGCAGACTACTGGAGTTTAGGAAGTTGTATCTTCCAGTGAGGTTTTGTTACACTTTTGTATAGTCCTAAACTTACTCTCTAGCTATTTGCCATTGAAGACTATTTAAGACAGTGCTGAGTTAGATGGAGCTTTGATATAATGAGGTACAATTGATCTTTCTTTACATACAGTTTTGAGCATCAAAAGTCATGAGAGAAATTAGGTAGAGTCCATAAGAGAAAAATGAAAATCATCCTAAGTCTGAAACGTAAAGTCTTTGAAGATCTTTGTGTTAAAAAAGGAAAGGTGAGGGTTGTTTTGGTTTATTGCTTGTGGGAGTGGTTTTTTATTGTGTTTTGTTTTGTTGGGTTCTTGGTTTTGTTTTGGTTGGGGTTCTTTTTGGATTGTGGTTTTTTTTTTTTTTTTTTTTTTTCCCCCCCTCCCCATGCTAAGGAAAAATTCCTAATGCCCTGGGCAGAGGTGTTTGTTTCCCTCCATTCCAAGAGTCCTGTGATTCACTCAAACTGTTTTTTAGTTTCAGACTGAGTTTCACTCAAACTTTAGCTACTGCCAGCTCATCACAGCACACTGCTGAAGACTTGTAATGTCTAATAAAAGGAGACTTTCTTATTTATTTTTTTACATTTATAAAAGACTGGGTCTTGATGCACTTGGGTTTAAGGCTGCCCTGTTTGAAGTAGGGAAGCAGCTCCAGAAGCTGGTGCTGAAACACATTCCTACATCCTCTGGTTTTGGTTAGTTTTTTTCTGTTCTTTTTACTGAGATTGGGTTGAATTTTATCTACTCAGACAAATGCACTTCCAGAGTTTTTCTGTATGCTTCATAATGAACTGGGGGGCATGAGGAGTTGTGGGTACCCTACTAGGCACTGCTACTGCTTGGTGGCTGTGCTGTGTACGTGGCTAACCTACAGGAAAATAAAGGTATGTGCTGTGCATGCATGTGGGTGAGGGAAATGCAGTCCACCGTGTGAGGGTGAGAAGCACTGGTGGGGTTGGACTGTCTCCTGCCGTGCTGTGTTCCCTCCTGCACCGTTGTGGGGCTGGCTTGTGTTTCTGCTGCCTCAAACTTGGACCTTGTGGCAAAAGGGCATCTGAGGCTTGTCAAAAGCCCTTGTTTTGTTTTGTTTTTTAAAGCAAACTGTTCACATTGCATCGTTACTATTTCTGCTCTTTGTTCTCGTTCTCTGGGCTTTCTGCTAATATGCAGATGTTAGTGTAGCGAGCAGTTAATTATCTGCGCTGTCTGGGGTGCAAGAAGTAGAGAAGTGGTAGGGAATGGTTTGGTGCCACTTTATTTCCTTAGTCAGCACATTCCCTTCCCCGGTTCTAGAGCATTTTTGTGTTCCACTTTGTATTTGCAAACCTTCATCTGGAGCACTGAGCAGCTGTCAGTGGAGCTTTTCATGCAAGAGGAAATTGAAGAACTGTCAAGGCCACAAGAGCAGCTTTTGGAGATACATGGCTGGCTGGGTCCAGATACCTGGGTGAGGGAGGGAAACCCAGAAGGATCAACAAAAGCATCCATCAGAGGGAGCAATAGAGGACATGGACAAGAGGATGGCAAGGAGGGACAAGGCTGATGGCTTTTATGTGTAGTTCTTATTGTATTATATGCAGGATTAAATTTGCTGCTGATGGAATTGCCATGGTATTAGCAGATTTAGGTTATTAGACAGCATGGATCTTCTTTAACGGTAGGAAGTAAGATCATAATGTTTGTATTCACTTTTTGCTCATGTATTTTCTTGCACTGGTTTATTTGTCACTCATCCTAGCAGGAGATCTGGTGCTGCTTGCTTCTGGTAAGTGCCTGTGGAGACTGCAGTGGAGAACCAAGTGATTGTTCCTGGAGGACAGTGTGCTCTCTTGCACTGGAAGGAGGAAAGAAGCCATCTCTCTGCATCAGTTGTCCTCTTAACAGGAGGATCTAACATTTGTGTTAGACCTGAAGCCCGTAGTTACCCTGGTTTAAGGCTGCTGTGCATGTGGAAAGTTACTGCAGAAAAGCAGAGCTAGGAGATTTTTGAAAGAATCTTACTCGCTTCTGAGAACTCTGTGCAGGTTGGCCAGACTTGAATAGTCAATGTTAAGCTTGCAGCATATAAAGAGGTGAAAAAGAAAAGTATTTATTTGTTTACAGATTCAACTTTCTGTACAGATTGCTGAATTGAGTGCCGAACCGTTTGAGAGACAGAGAAACTCAGCAAACCAATTTCAAACATACACAAAAACTGTAACTGAAAATAAATTATCTAGCCTGACATTTTTCATGGGGTTTATATATTCTAAAAGACTCCAGCTCCTTAGGGAAGAGAGGAACATTAAAAACCTGAGTTCTGTCTCCTCTTTTGTGTGCAGAACTCTGGCATTTAAGTAAGCGTGGGTGAAAGTTTTTTGGCTTTTTCTTTTGCTTCCTGAAAGATGCTGTTTTCCCTTCCTTTGCCGAAATGCAGAATGTTTGCTTAGGTGACAGGATCAGTTAAAGTATAATCAATAACCACTGTTAATATTTTACTTGCATTATTTGCCAAGATGTTGGATACCAACCAAGGCAATGAAACATGTAGTAAATGCAGCTGAAGAATTATATGCCAATAAATGTTAGATGAGCTTTATTTAACAATAAACTGTAAAAAAAACCCAACATTCCAATGAAAGAACGTATTTTGTAGTGACTCTAAATGTTTTAGTGCATTTTTAAGAAATAAGTGTAAGTCCTTATGTTCTCACAGTTAAAACACAATAAACTGTGGTCGAAGACTAGGAATGCCTGTAGGGCTCAGAGGCACAAGGTATATAAGGTTGCAGGTCCCAGCATCACCTTTATCTTGTGAATGTGAAAAGCTTGGAGGCTGATGGGTGGCATTTGAGGTACCAGTGACCAAAGGGTTGCTGTATTTTGACTCTCTTGCAAGTGCTAAGTACTGCAACAATTGTCCTCTACAAGGGCAGTATCTTAGGGACATAGCTAATTCTGACTGAGAGAGACCATATTAAACACCATAGCCAGTGGCTGTATTTTAGAGCAGCTCTACCTGAAATACTATTAGAGTGTTTTACTGAACCTTTCAGAGTGGGTTTGGGAGCAGTAACTTCCAGAAGGTATCTGGTTTGCTTTACAGCTCTGGGCAGACTCTCTCAATGGGTTCCTTCTCTGCCAGCAGCAGTTACAAGTGTTGCATACTTTGCAGTACTGCTTGGTTTTTAGGTGAATTGACAGAGGTACTTTTTTGCCTTTATATGTTCAAAGCTGAAGTTTAATTTTCCTTTTCTTTTAAAACCTTGGCCTTGTTCTCTGAGTTGTCTGCCCTGAAATCAAGGGTACTCGATTAGAAGATAAAAAAGTATCCAACTCATTTCTATGTTTCTGTCCCTTGTGCTTGTAGAAGAGCCGACATAGAAGTAAATCTGTAATTTCATATTGTCACATCTCTTCTTCCCAGACAGAAATGCATTTAAATAAAGTTTTAGTACACTTCTGAGCTCAGAACTCACTATTTTTAACTCTTCATCTTATCAACTCTCTCAAAACCCTGAGAGCTGTTTGATTTTTCCCTTTGCAAGCTGGCTGTAGGGCCTGGCTCTTGACTGCTGCAGGAGTCATGAAGGCTATTCAAGCAGCCTCACATCCACCTACAGCTGCTACTCACCATCAAAACTGTGAGCTAGTAAGAGAAACTGGGGAACCCATTAAGAGTAACAGCTTTAGCAAATGTCTGCTTCTTCACTGAAACTCTGACAAATCTCCACCTGCGAGTTAATTTGCCTCATGCCATCATTGTGGACAGGCTGGGTTACTGGAGAGAACTTTGCTGCTCTAGATGCACTACTTCTGCCTATCCCAAAAGCAGAGAGGAGAGCTGCAGGGCTCGGTGCTGGTGGAGGTTCTGCAGCGGTCATGCAAAGACCCTGGAGGGGGTAAGGGAGTAGCTCCTAACTGAAAACCAAACCTTTTTGGGGGTGAAGCAACTCCCCGAAAATGCTGGGGTTTTGGGCTTTTGTCTGGTTTTTTTTTTTTCCTTAAAACTTTTGCATAATAAAGTCACTTTATTAGGTGGTAATACCTTCCTCTCATCTGAGTATTTTGGGAGTGGTTTGTGTAATCATTCCCTTTTTTGGCTGTATATACAGGGAAGACATTGCTTGAATTTGTTTCACTTCTAGTTCTCCCAAAGCAGGTTAATACAGAGAAGGGTAAGTCATGAGAAGCACTCTGTTTCTGAAGTGGCTGCTTTCATGTTGCACAACGATGAAGCTCTGCTTAAAACAAAGTGGGGCCATCCAAGCCTCTGCAAGTCACTTAGATCCGAGATGATATCTCCGATCATCAGTGTTTGTCTCTGCTGCCCAAGATAAAAGTTTGGAAGAACAAATTGAAAAATAAGTGAGCAATTAATTATACGAAGCAATACTTGTCTGTTGCCTGCCTTTGTAATTTGTAGTTGTCAGGATCTGTTTCAAAGTAGCACTGCAGCCTTTTTGCAAGTGTCTAAATTACTTACACTGACATATTCTGGTTTTCGTATCATCTATTTTCAGTATGTGCCTATTACTACATTAATTTGTGTGATCTTCTAATTGGATTCAAGGATTTTGGAAAGTCCAGAGATAAAACTGTAGTTAAAAAGAAATGCATTATGAAAGGCTGGACTGATAGAATGGATTTTTTTGGTTTTTTAGTTTTTTTTATTGCTGTAAAATGCTGAAGATTTCTAATTTGGAGAAGGAATATTCCTTGTGGTGCACATGCAGATCTGTGTGGTATATGAGACTTTAACAAGTCTGAACTATATTTCTTTGTAGTTGATGGTAAAGAATCTGCAAATTTGATGCTCCTGCCTGGAGCTGTCCCACCTTCCTGAGAGCAGCGGGACCGTACTGGGTGGTGGGTTTGCAGATCTTCTCAGGAAGTAGCTGAAGAAAATCAGATGAGCTCCTGGCTCCAAAGCACAGTAGTTCTGGTCATCTTTTTGTATGCTCTTGCTTATGTTTCATGTCTGCTCCTTTTGTGCTGGCATTGCTGGCATCCTCTTTAGCTGAAGATAGGTGATGCAGAAATTACTGGTTGCTTTGAAGACCATTTATTCTTTTAAGCTTTGTTGTTGACTGGTTCTGCCCATAGTGTTGCTGCAACAGCACAAAGATATTATGTTTTGCACTCCAATCTATTTTTTTCCTTCGAGTTCGGTTGTTCTTTTCAAAAGTAAACCACTGGAAAGGCAAATTACTGATGCCAGAAACTCAGGAAGAGAAAGTTCAGAAAATGTCCATACAACAGGAACTGGTTTTTGTAGCTTTGTGGAAGAGGAGTCTACCTCATGAGGCTTGCAGCACAGCTGCCTTTGTTCCAGGCTGTTTGCCTCAGGTATGTCTTTTAGCAACCTACCCAAAAGGCTGTCCTTGAAGCAACTGCCTCTCTGTGCATCTCTTCAAGAGTAGGATCTGGTGCAGCTCCGTCGCTGGTTGAAGCCCTTACTGTAAGCAAATGTGCTCACACAGGCTCTCTGCCCAGCAGTCAGAGTTCAGTTGCTTTTAGGCCTGAGAGGATTCCCTTCCCTATTGCTTTGCCTGTCTGATAGGTATTTGTAGACTCATCAAACAGGCAGTGCTTTTATCAGTCCTGTGCTTTTGTGTTTTCTATTGAAATCTGGAGGTATACCTTGCATTTTTCTGGTACCTGGAAAAAAATCTTAATGTTGTTCTTTTCCTGATTTCTTAAACCTGTATCCTTTTTCTTTAGCTTGGAGGAGACTGAGGGGTGACCTCATTAATGTTTATAAATAAGTAAAGGGAAAGTGTCAGGAGGATGGAGCCAGGCTCTTCTCAGTGATGTCCAGTGATAGGACAAGGAGCAATGGGTGCAAACGGGAACATAGGAGATTCCAAAGAAATGTAGGGGAAAAACTTTTTCACAGTGTGGGTGACAGACACTGGAACAGGCTGCCCAGAGGGGTTGTGGAGTCTCCTTCTCTGGAGACATTTAAAACCCACCTGGATGCGTTCCTGTGGGACCTGATCTAGGTGATTCTGCTCTGACAGGGGGGTTGGCCTAGATGATCTTGTGAGGTCCCTTCCAACCCTTAACATTCTGTGACACACACCCCAACAACAACCACCAAAACACCATGAACAACCAAAGTATGTTGTCTGTTCAGACAAGATCAGGTCACTCCTCTTTATGAAATGATCTCATTCAAATGCTTGAACTTCGAATTTTAAGTTACTCTGCTTCCTCACTGCCTAAAAGCTTTCCTTTGGAGAACAGCGTGCATGGTGTTCTGAAAGCTTACAAAGTGCTTGGCAGTATTCAGTGTATAATAAAAGGAAGCCCAGAGCATCAGTGCCCTGCCAGACTGTGGTAGCCATTCTTGTTGGATGCAGCTATGTGCCTTCCTGGTGTTAAAACCTCATGGAGTTTCTCCTCCGAGGATCCCTTCCCCAGTTAAAAGAAGGCCTTCTATTCCTAGATAAAATAGGCATGGTGTCCTCTCTGTGGCTTCCAATTCAGTTGGGTTTGGAATGTGGGTAGATGTGCCTGGGAGCTAGTGTTTGAGTAGTGAATGTCTTGCTTAAAATGCCTAAGAGGGAGATGCATACGTTCCTCTCTAATTGCAGGAAATTGCAAATCCGGGCAAAATTTGGAATGCAGCTGCTTGTATAATTACATCTTCTGTCAGTTGCTATAGCTCAGCTTTACAACCCTTCTAAAATGTCTTTGTAGTTTGTGGTATAAATAATGCTTGCTTTCATATCACTTTGGGATCACCCCTTTCATTTACTTGCTGCTAATTCCAAAGGCCTAAGATTTTTTCCTCCTGCTGAGCTAATAATGAGTGTCAGAAATTAGTAATTATATTAAGGTGAAATTTTGCTTTAGCTGTTATAATTATTGTTAAACCAAAAGAAATTGAGTTTCTTACTGTTGCTAAGGTTTAGGTTCCATAAGAAATTCCCATGCACATACCCCAAACCAGTTTGATCTGCCTACAGCATCAGGTTTTGGATGTGTGCAAACCTTTCCATTTCGTGGCCTTATGAAATAGAAGCTAATAATGATAATGGGTCATGGAGAAGCCATTTGCAACCAAATGTTATCTGCTTCTGGTCATTAAATGACAGATAAGATATAGATCACAATTCAGAGCTTAATGAGTAGTGTTGGCCCCACTTATAGCACCATCACAACTGGAAAATGGTTGGAAGGCTGGAAAGGATTAAAGGAGGGGTAGTAAAGGAATTATTTGTTCTGTCTTTTTGAGAGCTGAGAAAAGTGTAATTTAACCAAGGCAAAGTTATAGCTGGATCATGTTCTGCAAGTTGTTAGACAAAAGTGTAGTTTTGAGAGTCTAAGACTTTAGGTGAAAATGGTGTCAGAAGACCCAGTGGCTGAGGTAGAACTTACTGAAAAGGGGAATATTTTTAACCATGAGTATGTTACACTGATGAGACAACACAATGATAAGATAGTCTCTTAATCTGCTGGAGCCTGTGTTTAAAAAAAAAAAGTGTACATTTCTAGAAGCAACCCTGTAGCTTATCAAAACATTGCAGAAATTACTAGGTGATATACTGTAGCCTGTGCTTTGCTTTAGGTTAAATTAATCAAACAGTTTATTATGACTTTAAATCCACAAATGCATGAGCATTGGTATTAAATGGTGTATTTCAGAAGAACATCAAGTCTCTTTGTGTACAGTCAAGAATCTCACAGAAGAAAGAAACCTCATTTAGGCAGGACAGTGTGGGAAGTGTTCAGCTATTAAAATAGAAAATGATGGTTTCCAGCGTTTCTAACTGGTTACTCTTCAGTGTGTAGAAATCACTGCAGAAAATTAAAAACCTTGAGAGTTTACAGCAAAGAGACTTCATTCAGTGAGACAAGTTTTATAGAGCTGCAGTACTAACTCTGTGACTCTTCTTAGAGGTTTGAAATTACATTTGGCCAAGTTACTATAAGACGTGAATTTGAAATGAGAGTAAGGTATTTTTTACAGAAAAACACCTGCTTACTCAGTGTTGTAGTGTTTCCAGACAGCTGATTGCAGACACTGCTTTTGCTTTAACTCGAAGGGGTTTTTATACAAGCAGCAAATGCCTTTAGATGCTTTCCTGAAGGTTGGGGGTCTGATTTTCTTGGAAGTCACTGTTCAGCAAAGATTTGGATTTCATGGGCTCTGCTTCGCTCCCTAATTTTTCCCAGAACTAGGAGCTGCAGGGTTTGATTTTTTTCCATCACTTATGAATTCACAGCATCCCTTGAAATGGTGCCTTTCTCTGCTTCTCTGAGGCTGAATGGGTCACTGTCTATAGCTGAGGAGGGAAAGCATTTGTCATACCATGATTGTTCAAAAAGAAAAGGAAAGCAAGCACTTTTGTTAAAAGAAACTGCCCCCCCAGCCAAATTGTTATTTGTTTACTGTTAAAGAAGTGTAAAGCTCTCACCCTGCTTATGTGTCAAAAAGGCTTTGTATGCATTTGGGGACACACAAGCACATTAAACACTTGGGTTATTCATAACAGTTCTGTTCTGTGCAGAAAACAGTGACAAACACGGGGAGCAGCACTGTTGGCCTCTTCAGTTCTTGCTCCCTCTCTAATGATGTTTGAGACAAGCACCACTTGGGTGTCTTCTTTCACAGACAGACCGTGGCGTGTGCTTTTCAGCACCACTCTGTGTGCAGCAAGGTGCAGAATGCGTATTGTGTAGCCAGGTAACTCTTGTATAGGAGCAGAAAGAGGTTCTGGGATCCCTGTGACTTTTTTATTGTATTCCACTTTTATTTAATACCTACAGGTCTTTCTGCTATGCTTATAGTGGACTCTGCTCTTCCCCCTTCTATGCTGTTGCTGCTTTTGCTTATTATTTCTTTTTGCTCTTTCCTCTTGTACTCAGTGCTGTTTTTCAGTGCTGGTATGGAGGGATTTCTTAAGTCATCTTCAAATCCTCCTCTATCCTGTTTTCTGTATCCCTGATAGGCTGTTAACTGGGATTGCAGTTCTGCAATTTTTTTCTTCAGGAATGGGATGAGGTGGGAGTGGAATAAACACTAGCTATATGTTGTAAGACAGCAAAAGGTATAAATAATAATCATTTATAAAATGTTATTCAGGCTTGTACCTACCAAAGACAAGAGTTTGCAAGGTTTATCCCCTGGACTGATCTGGATTCTGGTCTGGAAACTGAAAACCCCTAAACTAGCCTTAATTTCTGTGCCTGGTTTCCAGTGCTCAGCTGTCAGGATTTCTGTGCAGCATCCATGCCAGCAGTCTCTGAGCGATGCCAATATCTCCGTGCTTATCCCACTTTCATTTTTTACATATAGATCTTTATCTATAATTGATGCTTGTCTGTTGAATGAGAATCTGTAAGCTCTGGGCAGCTCCTCTAACCTGGGGAGTGTCTCTCAGTGCCTGTGCTTGGGATATTGCAATGTGCTGGGGAGCCATTTGGAGCCAGGCAGGTGAGTGCACTGGCTGACCTGGCAGGTCTTTTCTGTTCCTGCAGTCTGGCCCCTCATTAATCATATATTTCCAAGCGTGTAATATCTGACTTCACCCTTTTCAACTCCCCAGGTGCAGGAGGCTATCTTAGACGTTGTAGCTTTAAAATAGAGCTCAGAAATGAGCTTCCTTTAGGAATAAAAAATTCTGCAAGTCAAATGCAGTTTGGTGTTTTCAGAGAAGCTAGATGAGTTTATGAAAGGTGCTGGGTAATTATGCCCTGAGAGCAAAGGCTATGAAAGCAGAAGGATGACTTATTGGCTTGGTTATTACATCCATTCATATTTCCTAATTTCCTTTCGCTCTCCAACCAAGAAAGACAAGATCTGAGATTTTTGTTTGTTCCTTGTGACTTGGAGCACAAAGGAGCAGGTTGCACTGTGTTTTCCAGCAAAGGCAGGCATTGTGGTTTGAAAAATCTGTAAAGAATGGTAAGTATAATTTGTATTTCATGCTGTATGCATAGGGGGTCTTCTCTCTGTTCGTGAGAGAAATACAGGAAAGAATGAGTGGACAGATAGGACTGGAGGCAGAAAATGTGCCGTTTCTAGGCTTGTGCAGTTTGTTTTTCCAGACAGTACCATTATAGCGATTTCTTCAAAACTCCGAGAATAATTTGAAGAGACTACAATTTAAAAATAATGATATGAATCCGGTCTTCATCATCCACTTCAAAAGGAGCTCCAACAATTTGGTTTGCTGCTTCTGCCTCGGAGACGGCAACAGCGCAATCATAAAATGGAAATGCTCCTATGTCTCCCACCACTCTCTTCCTCAAAGCAGATGTTTGGACCTTTCATCGCTGCTGTATTTTAAACTTCATCTCTAGCTAGTGGCTTCATTCAAGTATGTAACTGAGAGGCAGAGCATTCATTTGTTTTCTGAGGCTTTCAAGTTGCCATGTGAAGTTTTAACAAGCTGAAATGTTGACTTCTAGCATTTGGAAGATGGACACTTTTGTTATTACTGGTCATCGCTGAAAATTATTTAAATAACATGATGTGGTTATCTAGATGTCTTAGCATCTCTTTGGAATGTCTTGCACATTTGTAAAATCCTCTCCAAATAAGTTCACATCCAGCTTGCTTTTTAGCAGAAAAAGATCTATTTTGTGCTTCATTTTTATTGTACTTTTCATTATTGAGTTATTAAAACTGAGACAAAACAGCCTCTTGGGGATGTTTCTGAGCCATGTGGAGTAAGACACAATGCTCTGGGAAGCTCATTACCAGCAAGGTGCAGGCAAATGTGAATAAGCTGAGGAAACCACAGCAGTAATTGAGAAGGGCTGGAAGGGCTCCTCTTTGAGGAGAGAACAAATGAGCTAAATGCGTATGTCATCTAAGTAGCTGATAGTAGTAGATAGAAGATGTGAAGCTGAAAGACTGGGACTGTCCACATGACAAATTAGCACACATCCAGAGGAGGCGAATCTGGTGTTCAGGCCTCAAAACAGTGGAAGATGCAAAGAAAATGGAAGGCAGCTTGTGTAAAATGTGACAAGTTACTTTTTCCATGATTTGCCTGTTGAACTCATCCGTATAAAATTTATACAAAGCCAGAAGATTCCCAGGACTGAAAATAGCTGAGGCAGCCATCTAGATGAAAAGGACAGACAGTAGTGTCATTGGTTAGAAGGCATTTTAGAGAAGGTGGGGTGAGGAAGTGCTGGAGAAGTTAATTGTGAGTGTAGGTGTTTGCAGGCTTGAGGTCTCTCCTGTCAGTGCATAAATTAAACCTCTGCAGCAGGGACTTTGCCAAGCTGCCTGCTCAACCTGTTTCTTGTCTATGCCTCACCTCACTGCCCCTTTCCCACAGTGTGTGGCAGTGTCCTGGAGCGGGCCCACTCTTTTCTGTTTCAGCTTGGCCATTTTCCTCAGTCAGACCTCAGCCTGAAAGTTTTGGGGAATGGCATCAGTCCTGGCACCATCCCTGGGGACATGGGAAATCCTTTCCACACTTGATGGATGTCCCACATGGCTTAATTCCACCAAGTCAGGAACTAGAGGCTGTCTGTCTCTGCGCACACCGTGGCCGATATTGAAGGGATCTGTTTTATTCCTTTGCATATTCCTGTGTGTGAATCTGCCAGCAGCGTCTGTGCACACTGTAACTCTCTTCCCATTGCCAGGCTCAGGAAGGGCAGCACAGGCTGGCTGTCGCTGCAGTCCTTGTTTAGGAACTTAAGATGCAATAGTCCCACTAGCTTGTTGGCTTCCCCTTAGAACATGAAAATCATTATAGTTTTCCCTTTAGCTTTTAGTTTTTAATACTTTTTGAAAACCTATGGTGGTCTTTTGGAAGACTTAAGTTATTTTAAAAGGAAACTGTGTAGGAGCACTTGGGGCAGTTGGCCACTGTCCTGACCCAAACAGTGGTTGATGGCATGGTGAGGTGAAGCACTAGAAGGAACCTATCAGGAGTACTTGTCCTGGTGTATGCTTGTGGCACCTGTCCATCTGCAGCCCTCATAGGGTTGATGAGGACACCTGGTGCTGTGGGAGGTTCCTGCTACCTTATCATGGTCTTGGGAGAGTGAAACCTGGAAGGGCACATTGACCCTGGGGCGTGCAGACGGACAGGACACATCTTGGGCTCGGTTACAGTGCCTGGGAGTGACGGCTGTGTTGTGAACAGCCAGTGGGATCAGCACTCGCCCCAGCGCGGGAGCTGTGTCAGTTTGCAGATGCTGATTCCCCATCAGCTGATTCCCTCTCTGTTTGGCGTGGCTTTTTGCAGAATGCACCGGCTGGATCCCTTTGGGATGGTGCTGGTTCTGTACAAGTGGAAACGATGATTATCATGGTGTTGTATTTATTCGGAGAGGATGTGCAGCACTTGTCAGACAGTGCTACATATCTAATTGGGAATTCAACTTCCAGCTGGTAGATTGAGACTGAAAGGCAGAGCTGTGGGATAGAGAAGGGCAGGCACAAAATGCTGAGGCTTCTAATCTTTTATGGTATGTTTGTTTAATACAAAGCGGTCTGCTGAGATTGTTCTGTGGTAGAATAATCATTATGTGCTGACTAATGGGAGACAGCAAGCTGTTAAAGAGCATCAATTAACCATACGGGATGAGGTTATTGAGTATTTTCACAAGCATTCAGAGTGTGAAGAGTAAAGAATGTTACTTGAAGGTAACCCTCAGAGATTTTTAGCTATTGAAATCTACAAATGGCAACAAGAGTATTTCTGGGCGTACATATGGTTGCAGAGCTTACCAGGAAGAGTGGTGCAAAAAACCCTCAAGCTAGCTTTCCAACTCCAGATTGTGCTGATATGAAATAAATAGTGCTTTGCTAAACTTGTTCTCTTATTTCATATTCATTATTTTGAAAATTTCCCCTGTTAAATTTATCTAACGTCCCTGAGAATATCGGTCCCCTTTACAGAAGGTAACGTGCAGAGCCTTTCTGATACTCGGAGGCCAGAATTTGTTGTACTTTTTCTTCCCTGCCTGTAAGGCTGCTGCCCTTGTCCTTACAGCTGCTCCTGCTTCAGTACGGTAGCTCCTATCCCTGCCATTGCTAGGAGTTAGAACTCGATGCACTTGGTGCTGAGAGGCACAGGCTCTTCTATTGTGTGCTTTGCACAGTGGATGATAAAATTCTTCAATGTTGGCAGCAGAGAATATGAAAACCTACGTTTCATTAGGAATACTTCTATGCAGCCCTGCTAGTATTCTGCCTGAGTTTAGTGTGAAAACTAAATAACATTTTGTGGGCTCTGTTTGCTGAGTGATTTTGTTCTTTGTTCAAAATGGGATATTTCCCATCCTGGATTCCAGTGTTAAATCCACTTTGTGCAAACACCATTTGGATTTATTCATTGATGGTGAGGACACCAGGTAACATTGAATTTATTTTTTCGGTTTTGTTTCTTCTGAAATGGTGTTAGAGAGTTGGACCTCAGATATTCTTTGAGCCAACAGCAAGAGATGTCTTGGGATTCCTTGGGGACTTTGATAAAGAAGGGATTCTAGGTTCTTAGACAAGGGGGAAGATAGACTTCTCTTGGTGTCAGCTCTCGATTCAATGCCTTAATCAATGGAGATGTCCTTTAACAGATGGTTCTGCACTGATACAGCCTTTAACATGTTAGAAAAAATTCAGAGAAATTTACTCCTTTTATGATGTGATCTGTTTTCTTTTCAGAGTAGGGGTGAGGGTGAGGGCAGAATAACACATCAGAAGAGTATGGAGAGGATTAATTTCTTGACTGCAAAACTCGTGAAGATATTCAGATGAAGACCTGGGATAAATGAGTGAAGCCCTGGTGAAGTTGGTGTCAGTGGGGAAATTTAACTGTGACTGCAGCCTTTCTGGCTGTGGTGTTTCACACCATGAGAGAACATAGTCTGATACCCTGTATGTCATAAGCTTCTGAATTTGTGTCAGTAGTGAAACCCTCCCTACTGATATATGGAAAAGATCCCTTTTTTCTCCAGCTGGTTCGGCCCTAGCTTGGCGGTGGTAAAGGCAAAGGGGGCTTTTCTACCTTAGGACTCTTGTACTTGCAGCTGGTGCTGCTTTGATCTCTGACTGATCTCTGGTGCTTCAGAGAGATGCCAAAATGTCCTGACTTTACAGGGAACTTGTCAAAGCCCTAATATGTAAGATACCAATATCTTAAGGCAGATGTGCAGAGTTAAACCCCCAAGGAGTTATTCAGCTTCTCCCATGGCCAAGAAAAGGAGGAGTTGCAGAGTGGTTTCAAGGCTGGAGGGGGGTGTCATTAGCACTGAGCTTGACCTGAGTTGAGCTTTGGCCAAAGGATTCATCCCTGGAGCTGCAATGAAGCATTTCATGGTTTGTTATCCTCACAGTAGGAAACAACGTCTTATTCTGGAGCTGAGTATCAAACTCGAATGTTCATCCATTTGATCTTTGTACGACTTCGTCAGCAAAGTCTGGTCTCTCACCGCTTCCTTTCCCACTTTCTTTTAGGAAGCAAATTTTATGAATGTGCAATAGTTGTAGCTCTTGAAGTTTGATAGTATAAGGCTTGTTTTCTGGGCTGTGAGTCACTGGGTGACCTGCCTTTGAATCCTGCTCTCTGGTTCCCTGTGGTTTTTTGAAGCATAAACTCCAGAACAGCACGCAAGTTCCAGGAGAGCTCTGGGATTTGTGCAGGTTGCAGAGGCAGCATCATTCTTTGCTTTTTGAAACTTTGCTGCTTTTTGGCTGAGCTGATTTGGCAGCTTGTTGCTGTAGCAGAGATGGAAAATGCCATTGGACCAAGAACTGTTTCCCTGAAGGCCTTAGCAGTGTACCTCTTCTTATGGATGTTTCCCCACTGACAACTATTTGTTGAGATGAGTTACTGAATTTGTGTGTAATCGGCTAGTAAAATTGGTAAGGCAATTACCATCTCGCAGGTTCTTCAAATCAAATTGTTAGGGAACATTAAATCAAATGCTTTGGAGAAATCCCAGTGTATACAGTTACTTTTGTCATCCAGCCTGTGATTCTGTCACAAGAATAGCTTTGCTTTATTGGGCCTGTCTTCACTGAAAGTGTGCTGCCTGGTACTCATTTTGGTCTTGGCCTCTTCTTCCTTGTCTCTGCTCTGTTATTTTCCTTTTCTTATTTGTTACCCCATAATGAGAACTGAAAATGAAGGAATTTCTAGCTTACTGTAGTCATCCCTGCTTTTTAGCATTGCCAAGTACAGAAAGAATTTGCAAATGGAAATAATACTGTTAGTTACGAGGCAATTAATCTGTTATGACAATGTGGGGGCTTAAAGCACAGTGGTAATGAAGGTCACTCTGCTGGTCTCCCTTTTATTTCTCTGTGTATTTTGCTCTGAAGTCAAACCACCTGCTCCTCAGTAAGAGGGAGGCGTTCAGAGCCCTTGTGTGTCAGTCATCAGCAGAGGGGCTGGTAGGCTGTGAATCTGCAAACTGACTACAGGCAGCCATTTGGTCACTGAGGCGCCACCCGATAGAAAGCACATTTTGCCTTAATTCCGTTTTCACTGCCACACGCTTAGGTTTACACTCGCAGTTGGCTCTCTTCTCTGGTACACCCTAGTCCAAACATGACATTTTGCATTATTTCCAGGAGGATGATTTTTTTTTTTTCACAGAAATTTACCATCCCCTTCTCCCCCCTGCCCTTTCTTTTTTTTTTTTTTCCTCTTCTCTCTACAGGTGAAAACAAGGAAGGAAGAACTACGGAAGGAGGGATTCTCTGCCTCTGCTAGAAAGATACAGGAAAGTGTTGAGCTAAAACTGCTAGATCTTATGCATCTTTGTGCTCAAAAGAAAAATAAAATGCATGGTTCATGCAGGTTGGTGTTCAGAAGCAAACATCCTGCCAGCAAAATGGGCTTGGGTAGGTCTGTATCCAAGGAGCCCGTTTCAGCTGTCAGTGCTACGGAGGTGATCAGAGAGCTGCAGATGAGAGAGGCCAGCCTGGAGAGAGAGCTGAAGCAACTGCAGGAAGAGTGCCGGCAGAGGCTGGATGGAATTGCAGAAGGGTTGGATGGAGTGATTTGTATCTCCCCTTGAAGAGATAAAGCTGGACTGAGAAGAGCAAAGGAATAGACTGACTCGATCAGAGCACATTGTGCAGCTTGGCACAGGGCAGTGCGAGGTGAGGAACCAAATGTAATTTCTCATTTTTAAGCCTGGGAATCATCACTTGTTACTGCTTTGTGACTTGTACTGGGGCCATAACCTTGGTGGTTCTCTCTGCAGCCCCCGTATCGCTAACCTTGCCAATTAAAATCTGCAGCAGGCCTTGGTGGGAGTGTGCATAAATCTCCCTTTTATCTTCCGGATTTCTACTCCTTTTGCCAAGTGCTGGGCTTTGTGACAGTGCTCAGCTGCTGGGCACAGCATACATTGAGGCTGCACATTGAAGTACTAATTGCATTCAGTATTTTCCAGCAAGTGGAGGAGTTCATTAGTCAGAAAAATCCAGGTATTGGAAAACATGTTCAAGAAATTGTGCTGTTCTCATTCAGCGGGTTTGCATATTTGTGGCAGCTATAATGCAGTCACCATAAGGAAAAACAAATGCCTAATAATAAATATAGCAGCACACTGATTTAATTTACTGGTGTGATGCACTTGAAGCAATTGGGTTCTCAAAGAGAACAAACTAGAAACCCGTTCCACCGAGTCATGAGTCACAATGAGAACTTACGGATCTGCTGTAGGAAGTTTCTCTTAAATAGGAATATGACCTTTATTTCCAAGCTTCAGTCTTCAGGCTCTGTCTCTGGAGGCTTCTTCCCCTGGAACATGCAAATGTTTTTCACTTGGCATTCATTTCCTACCCTTTTCTATTTGCTTTCACCAAGGAATGGTTTCATATTCTAGTTGTACACTTTCATAAAATAAATTAAAAAAAAAAAAACCAAACAGTTTGCTTTTCATTTGTGAATTGCTATGAGCAATGGGCTTTCCTCCCTCTGGGATCAATGACCCCAGCTTGGTGGTGTTGCTGTTTACTGACTGTTCTTGGCTCCCTCAGCAGCCAAACGTGAGGAACCTTGAGGGACCTCTTTCCAGGTACAATTCCTGCTCTGCAGGGAGAGAAGGGTAGGTGGACAAGGCTCGGGTCTCCTCATTTCTGCTGCATCAACTAAACTTCAGATGCTTCCAGACCTTGCTCATCTGCATCATCCATGCTGGTTCTCATGTGGTTTTTTTTCAGAAATGGGTGGCAATGTCCATGTCAGTGGAGAGCCACAGGGGGAGGGCTGTTCTGCCCTCATTTCACCCACTTGAGTGAAGTATTGCTGGTAGGCCAGTAGCTCAGTGTAATAGCGGCCAAGTTTCAGACAGCCTTTCCTCTGTGTGGACCTGGTGGCTTGTCCAAGGACTGAGCTTGAGCAAACCTGGTGGGAGATGCAGTTCTCAGCTAGACATCTCAACTCCAGTCAACCCCACACAGATGGGAGAGCCCCCAGGAGCGGAGTGTTGTGCATGTTGACCAAGGCTGTCAGTCACAGCCACTCTGCCTGCTGGCAGCTGGCACAGGGGCATAACAAACATAGTCCTTGAGCAGAAAACCCCAGTGGGCTAGTGAGATACATCTCTGGGTCAGGTGGCCCCAGGCTGCTGCTCCTGGAAGAACACCTCTGGCCTTAAAAAGCCAATCTACACTGCTCTGCTTTTCAAACCATTGCTGTAGGTGCAGGGCACCGAACACACAGCTGTTTCAAGCTGGTACAACTTTGGGAGGGTGTTGGCTTCAGGGTTGCTGAAATTCAATATGCAAGAAGACTTGTTCAGATGTGGATTTCACAGAAAATTATTCATGAATGGGAAAGAAACAGTAGATCCTAGAACTAACAAGAGTGGCAGCACCAGCCTTTCTCTCTCTGAGCATTTTATATCCTCTTTCAGCTTTTATACAAGGGAATTTTCATACTGCATCGCATTTAGTTTTAAAAAACATTGTCCTCAAAAGATCTTTTGCTCTCCTGGGATTTTCAGCAAAGAGTGGGCAGATATTCTTGAGCAGGGTGAGAGCACTCAGATTCAAGTGAAGGTCTGTCTCCTGCCTTGCTGTGGCTTATCAGGCTTGGCTTAATACTGAATGCCACCACATATTATGCTGCTGTCCACTTAAACTGGCAGTAGTCACTCATGGGATGACTTATTTCCTAGTATAGCCCCTTTGTCACCGCGCAGCTGTTAATGCAGTGTGCTTCGGTGTTCATCCAAGGATCCCCTTTCAGATGAGACCACAACTATTGGCGCCTTTCCCCTACTTGACCCTGAATTGTGTTTTTTTTTTTTCTCTGGTGGAATGTAAAAATGACAGCTCTTAGTGTGTCTGTGTGTATGTGTGTGTGATGTATAAAATGCCTACAGTGAATGGCAGATAGCTCTATTTACTGCACGGCGCAAATCGCTGTACCAAGGTGGCTGTATGGGAAGCTGTCTGTTGGAGCTGGAGCAGCGTGTCCTGGTGCACATATTGAGGGGGGCTGCAGCTGAAAGCAGCTAAAAGAAGATGGCCTTTCCACCCATGGTGCTGCGCTGGCATTGTGTGCCTCAGACACCTCCTGCAAAGAGCATAGGCAAGTATAATTTTTATTTTCTGCCACTGCTTTCCCACTGCCTTTTGTTTCAGGTACCAATTAGCAGTTTAAACTAGAGCAGATATTCTGAGGTCCCTGTTGAAGGTCAGTGGGACATTTTGAGCTAGCAGTGTTTTGAAAACCTATACCAGCAGCCCCCTCTTTCCTTTGCCTCTCTCCCAGTGTGGAGAGCACAAAGCAGGAGGTACTTCAAAGGCTTGGTGCAATCCCGTATCAGATTTTGGAGCGTGGCTTCCCTGTGAAGGCTGCCATAAAAATCACTACACCTCTGTAGGAGTTGGACACGAAGGAGCTGAGCTGTGCTTGTGCCTTGGTGACTAGTGACAACTTCTGATTGCTTTTGAGGCACATCAGTGCATCTGAAATGCAGATGCTTTTCAGTCCTTGCGCACTTTAGAATCATAGAATCATAAGGTTTGGAAAGGACCTCTAGGATCATCAAGTCCAACCTTCATCCTAACATCTATCTATCCATTAGACCATAGCCTCAAGTGCTATGTCTACTTGTTTTTTAAACACCTCTGGATGGTGATTCCACTACCTCCCTGGGCAGTCTGATCTAGTGCCTAACCACTCTATCAGTGAAGAATTTCTTCCTAATATATAATCTAAACCTCCCCTGCCATTTTCTCTCATTTTATCATTAGTAATTAGGGAGAAGAGACCAACACCAGCCTTGCTACAACCTCCTTTTAGGTAGCTGTAGAGAGCAATAAGGTCTCCTCTCAAGTCTCCTCTTCTGTAGACTAAATAACCCCAGTTCCCTCAGCCTCTCCTCATAAGGCATGCTTTCCAGACCCCTCACCAGCTTCGTTGCCCTTCTCTAGACCCACTCCAGCACTTGGTGAGGTATCAGCTGTCTCTCCAGTACTGCTGAGAAATGCTGTATGGCAAACACTTCTTAGAAGCATAAGCAAATCCCTGGATTAAGACCAGCTGCAATGAGGGCAGGAAAGGTAACAGTGACTGCAGTCACACTTACTGGTATATAACCTGGGAACAAATAGAATCATAGAATGGTAGGGGTTGGAAGGGACCTCTGGAGATCTTCAAGTCCAACCCCCCTGCCGGTGCAGGAACACCCATGGCAGGCCACAGAGGAACAGATCCAGCCAGGTCTTGAAAGTCTCTAGAGAAGGAGACTTCACAACCTCTCTGGGCAGCCTGTTCCAGGGCTCTGTCGCTCTCACAGTGAATTTTTCCTCATGTTGAGGTGGAGCTTCCTTTGTTTCAGCTTGCTACCATTATCTCACGTTCTATCACAGGGCACAGCTGAAAAGAGGCTCATAAAATAGATGTTGGTCACTGCATATCCTTACCACAGCATCTGAAGTGTTTTTGTTTCCTTGTTTAGGCTGACTTCTCTCACCCACCATCATAGCCCGCTGGTTTTACAGGCTGCAATGACCTCGGTCACCAGGGCTTGGCTCCATGTCAGCAGTCAAAGATGCTGTAGCAGGAGGAATGGCCACCCTGGGAGACGTGTGGCAACCAGCAATCAAATGACTGATTGGTCTCTGGCAGATGCCGTGACAGGCAAAGTATGACTCAAGCGGTATATTTCATCCATGGGCTCAAGTGTGCTCAGTAAATGCTAAGTATTACTTCACAGAAATTGGAGAGTGTTGTAAACAACCCACTACAGACTGAAAAGCAAAGATAGAAGCTGTTAAGCCGTTTGTCCTTTGCTGTATCAACACACCTGTTGTACTTTTCCTTGTGAAAGCAGGAATCTCCCCTAAAATTGATGGAGTTGGACAGAGAAGGGTGGGTGTTGGCTGGAGAAGCTGGTAGAGAGCGAGCTGCACATTGTGTGCAATGGTTTGCTAAACTCAAGTGGTGGAGGAAGGCTGTTTGTGATGCTGCCCTAACATCTGGGATAGGCAGCAGGGTTTGTTTTGGGTTGGTGGGGTTTTTTTGGTGGTTTTTTTTTTTGTTTTTGTTTTTGTTTGTTTGTTTGGGTTTGTTTTGGTTTTTTGTTTGGTTTTTTTTGTTTTGTTTTGTTTTGTTTTGTTTTGTTTTGTTTTGTTTTGTTTGTTTGAAGAGGCTACAGCAGAAGTTTCCCCTGTAGGTGCATCCTAAAGGGAGTTAGTTTAGTTTGGGTTTGGATCCAGAGTTTCTAAGTGATCTCAGGAAGAGAGGGGCATATTAGAGATGGTAGCCCATGCTGGAAAAACTGGAAACCATAGTTAAATCAGCACTTGCCTGAGATGCTGCATATGGTTGTGGGGTAGACCTCACAAGGGTCAGGCAGTAATGAGCTGTCCCAGATGACAGCTGCCAGAAAAGCTTGTCCCAGGAAGCCCCCCACAGCACCTAACCCTTCCCGTGAGGCTGGGAGAGCATGGCCTTTTGCTTCACATTCTGGAAATGCTTCACTGAAGACAGGTGGAGTTACTGCTGCAGTATTTAAACCACACACTCTGGTCATGGATTGCTTCTAAGAGTAACCTGAAGAGAAGCTTTTACAGACCTTCCGAGTGTATAGTTTCTGGTAGGCCAGCATAGAGGTGTTTATAGAAGTTTAACCTATTTCTCTGATGTAACTGGTGCTTGCTTCCCAAACATCTTGCTAGTAAATTGGAATTGGCCATAAATACTTAATTGGCTGTTAAGTCTGGCTCACACTGTGTAGCTAGAAATATTCCTCCCCAAATAGCCGAGCATCAATCAGCTTGCAGTCAAAACAGGAGGTTTACTTCGCAAAAGGCAAGCAAGGCATCTGCAGTCACTGCTCCTGACAACATTGTGCCTGCTGGTAAATAAGGCCTGTAACCCATGTTTAAAAATAAGAGCTGCTGGGAGTAGTGATTTCCAGCCTCGAGCGCTTTGGGTTCCCTGTAGGATTCCTCCACCAGCTCCTGCAGGAGGATGAGCTGGTAGCAGCTGGTGTGAGCATGTGTGTGTGACAGCATGGTGCATGCTTGGTGGGAGTTAACACATGCCTGACGAGATCCCTCTCCGCTGACCGTCAGCCACTTGCAGTGAGAGTCTCTGGTCTTTCCGCCTCACCCTTCTGCTCCCAGAGCCAACAGCTTGTGTGAAACATCTGCTAGTACCACTGCTCCTCAACTGGCAGCCCTAACCCTTGTGGCTGGTGTCCTGTACTCTCCTGGGTGGAAAGCTTCTCATCCTCCCAGCCCCTCTGTACTACCCTGTGTCCCAGCTGCAGAGCCCATGGGCAGATCCCTATGCCTGTCCCTAGGGGTTTTGTTCCCCAGCTGCTCTGAAATGGGTGACGGGGAAAGCAGAGGTATGCAGCCTGCGGGGACTGCGTGAGCATCCAGTCCTGTGCAGTGCAAGTTCCCAGCCTGGGCTGGGGGTGCCTGTCACAGCCCCAGCTGCTGGGTCTGATGGACTTTGTGCATGTGAACGACTTTGTCAGTCTTGCACCATCATGCCCTGGCAACAAGGCAGCTGTGCCCTGCTAAACCAAGGAACTGCAGCAGTTAGGTACCTTCCCTGTTAACTGTGCCACCTTATTTCCCAGCATGAATCTTAGTGTCCGCATCCAGTCCTTCCAGTTTGCTTTCTTCTGCAGGGCTGTTGAGCCTTTTACTCACCAAGAAATACTACCTGTGCAGGTCTATCTAGACACTGGGTGTGAATAAAGGGAGGGCACACAAGCGCTTTGCAAGCCTGTAAGTAAGGCAAGTTACCCCGAGTTTGAGCTTTCCTTGCTGCTGGGCTCTCATTTGTTTCAGCCTTTTGAAGTGGGAAGCAGAGGGCTGACCTCTCTTCAGTCCTGCAGACCCTCCAGGTAGATCATAGAATCAGTTTTGGCTGGAAGAGACCTTTAAGATCATTATGTTGAACTGTTAATCCAGCACTAAATCATGTCCCTCAGCACCATGTCTACAGGGCTGTTAAGTCCCTGCAGGGATGGTGACTCCACCACTGCCCTGGGCAGCCTGGGCCAGGCCTTGACAACCCTTTCTACGAAGAAATTTTTTTTCTGTGCCTCGGGCAGCCCCCAGCAGCTGGGGAAGCCAACTGCCTGTGGCCCTGGGGAGACAAAATGGGCAGCAGGGAGGAAGGGGAGAGGCACAGCCCCAGCAGCCAGCCTGGGCTGCCTGGGTGGGCAGCCAGCCTGGGACGGAGCCAGACTCCCTTGGTGGTTCATGCTTTGATTTAGCATTAAGTAGAGCTAAGAAATGCTTGAGCATTAGCTTTCTAGTGTGGCTGACTGCTTCAAAGACAAGGAAGCAGGGAATTCGCTCGGGTAGCTGTCAAAGCGGCTCTCAGCCCCTACTAACTTTTCTCCTTCTCCCATCTGACCTTATTAATGCAGCCTGGTTGCTTTCCAAGACGCCTCCATTGCCTCGCAGCAGCCCACGGCTGCTCTGGTGGGAGCAGAGCTGTGGAGCCTCTGGAAGGACGGAATGAATGGCTCAGTGGAGCACAACCAGAGCGCCGGGAGGGAGCAGGATGTGGGGGCTGAGCCGGTGCGACAGGACCGTTCCTGTCCTTGGGCTTGTCTTGCAGAAGCCACCAAATGCCTTTCGTGTTACAAATACAAATCCAAGGTAAAAAGCTGGTATATTTGCTTTTATTCTAACCGCTCAGCTCACAAAATCTCCAGCACTTGGGGGACAAGTAAAGGAATTTGCTTGATCCTGCCTGCCTTGTGTCTTCCATGTGGGACTTGCAGGTTTCCTGGTCTGTAGGCTGATGGGTGCTGGGGCTGCACTAACACCCTGGTCCCAGGAGGACACAGGGCTGTCAGGTCTGGCCATGGAAAGGGGGTAGGTAGAGTTTTTCTTTGGATGCTTTTCCATGAAGGCTGTCTGTTGAACTGGGTTGGCTATGGAGCATAGCAGGGGAACTGGTGGGTCCCCCAGTTCCCTGTTCTCCTGATGCTGCAGCACCACTGCATCCCATGATGGGGAGGGATGAAAGGTGGGTAAAAACTTGTGTGTTTTCTGCAAGCACAGAAATTGCCGCCTTTTGCTCTGGCTCAGCCCCATCACTTGACAACCTCAGGCCCCTGTGATTATTTGGCTTCTCGAGGTTGCACCATTAATGCCGTGAAACACCCACTCCTGCCTCAGGCTCAGCAGGGAGCTGGAAAAAGTCTTGGACTAATGATGAGCTTTGAAGTACAGTTCATCCTGTGTTTGTCACCAGATGGTTTGTGACTCCTGGAAAAGGATTTTCCCCAGTCCAAGCTGGCAGGAAAGGGTCCCCATATCAGGGGTGGGAAGGGCCTGGATATGTGAGATGTGGGCAAGCTATGAGCCTGGGGAAATTTACTCTGTGTGAATGTTTCACAGCCCTGAGATATGATATTAATTAATTCTGGTTCTCTAAGTAAATAAGCTTTCTAATTAGTTTTTTCTAAAAGATTTTTCTTGCTTATACTGATTAATACTAAAAATGCTAATATGTATTTTATAATGTTAACCACCCATGAGCAGATCATGCTATCACCCTTGATTAACGCCAGCTTTCGTGGTGCTGACATAGCATCTTCTCTCTTTACAAGCCCCTTTTAAAAATGAAAATACACTGCAAAGCCTGCAGCCAAGGCTGTGGGCTGCCTGCGGGGCTGGGGTAGATGTCTTGGCCAAGGCTGTGTGCCCATCCTCTTGCCCGCTGGGTACCACTGCGGGGGACAGGGCAGCGTGATTAGGCTGTGCCACACGTGCTGACATCCCCAATTAATCCCTGGCTCCCTGCAGTTTTTGGGACATGCATTTATTTCAGGCTCTTACAGGTTTCCATTTGCATTCTCCCTTTTTCCTTGCCACTCTCTCGAGGCAAAAGCCAGCAACAAAAGGCATCGTAACAATAAAGCTCAATTGCAAGTTGTTTACTTGGCATCGTTGCATCTGCCAAATGATTATATTAATTTTGTCTCTCAATGAAGGAAGTATTCTGCTGATTAGCCAAGGGGGCAACATTTGTTCTGGAGAGCAGCCTTTAACAGGCCTTTATATCATCTTGTAATCCATATCACTTAGCCAAGATGAGCTTTTTATTGACACACTCAGGGTCTACCCCTCCATTGTGTGGCTGTGACCAGGTAGGGGGACAGTTACTTAAGGCTTGGGAAGGACACAAACCTGCATCACCGTGGAAAGTCAGACCACCGTGATTTGGGCTGTAAGTGCTGTGGGGAAGGAAGGAAGGGGCTGTAGGATGAGGAGGGCAAGACTGCAGTGGGGAGGGACAGCATCACCCTGAGCTGCCATCCCCACAAGGGTGCACAGCTCTGCCGCTCCCCTGGGAGCTGCAGTGGGGATGGGCTCACAGGGCTGTGAAACTTTTCAGGGAGAAAACAGCAGAGCCCAGGGGTTTGGAGAGCGTGCATTCTGCACAAGCCTCTGCCTACCAGCCATGGCCACGCTCCAGGCTCTGTGGCCAGCAGGGATAGGAAATGGAGTGATTTATGGTCTTGCTGCTCAGCGACGATTTTTCACTTGCCTGTGTTTGATTTTGTTTGGAGATGATGGTGCAGTTTAAAACAATGTATTTCTCATGTATATTTGAAAAGAAAACCCGAGGTTGAAGTTCCCAGTGCTGCCTTCATGGTGCTTAACACAGTCAAGCCATGAGTATAGAATCATAGAATCATTTAGGTTGGAAAAGACCTTTAAGATCATCGAGTCCAACCATTAACCCAGTACTACTGAGTCTACCACTAAGCCAGCTACCAGAGTAGTTAATGTGCAGTAGCCTGCATCGAGGAGCTGGTGGGGATATTCCCTCTTGTTTCAGCTACAGCTCAGCATTGCTGTCTACATTGCTACTGCTGCTCTCAAATACGAGCCCTGGCTAGACATGGCTGAGCCATGGGCTGCATTGCCATGGGCAGCTCTGGTGCGTCTGGAGCCCTCTCAGCAGCTCCCTGCCATGCAGCAGTGCTGCACATTGCTTCCCTCTCTTGGCACCATTTTTCCAAGACCAGCAATGTGGAATTTGACTTTGAGCTCCCTTTTTCTGGTGGGGACTCTGTGGAGCACTGTGACAGTGTCTGTGGCAGAGCTGCCTTCCTGGAGATCCCCCAGGAACACTTTGAAGCAGCAGGTCGGGGTGCCTAGCAGCTGCCCAGGGGGAGGTGAATGCCCCAGGCAAGGCTGAGGGAGCAGATGGGATTGAATTTCTAAGGGCAAAGATGCTTTCTAAAATATTTTTTAAATCAATTGCTAAGAAATCTAGAAATGGCTTAGAACAGGGATTTTGCTGCTTTGGCTGCAGGAACACTGTATGCTAACAAATTATCGAAAGGGCCTGAGATCTCCTGAGTCCTGCGGTAAGAGATGCTCTGTTTGCTGCTCATGCCCTCCATCACCACCTCTGGCTGTGGGAACAAGTCCTCTCCATATTTCCCTGTCTTGAGTAGCAGCCCCAGCAAGAAAAAGCAAGGAGGACATCACCAGGCTGACTGTATCTCCTTACCTTTCACTTGTTGCTTGGGGATGGAAACCGAGGTGTGTGCTGCTGTCCTGGGATAGGACAAGAGGTAATGGTAGCAAGGTGAAACACCAACCTCACCATGAGGAAAAACTTGTTCACTGTGAAAGTAGCAGAGCCTGGAACAGGCTGCCCAGAGAGGTGGTGGAGTCTCCTTCTCTAGAGACCTGCTATTATCTGATAACTGAAGACCTTTCACATGCAAAAAAATCCCCGCAGTTGTCTACTGTTCCCAGGCGCATTTGTGTATTGGCATGTTCATTTGTTTCAAAGAGGTAATACAGAATCTGTACTGAAAGGGGAATGGTGTCAGCCTATCTGCCTAATGCACTGGCGCAAGTTTAGCTCGCTGGTTTATCAGCCTCCTGAACGATCTGTATTAAATTCCACAGCCCACCTCTGTGCTGACCTTTGAGACCATCTCACGTGACTACCAATCGAAGGAAGAAAGAAATTAGAAATTATTTTAGGTGAAGTGTTTAATAATTTTAGTCTCCAAAATACTTAGTGAAAGGTCATCGAGATAATATCCCCAAAGTGCAGTCCAGTAATATGTAATCAAATAATTGAGTGGCCTGTTTTTCAAGTCTTTTTTTCTTTTTTTGGGTATCACTACAGTCTGTGCAACCCTCTCAGTCTTACACTCCACGTGGTGACACACACATGAAGGGAAAAGCCACAGCATCTCTGCCAAAGCTGCACATCCCTGGTGCCCTTTGGCTTTAGAAATAAACTAATAAAGGTTAAAAGGGAACTATGGGTCTAATGAAAAGGATTATTTTTCCCCAGGACAGGCCCTGTGCCTTTGCTACACGGAGCATCTCTGGGCCTAAGTGTCAAATGAAATGGGCTAATGAAATGGATTAGAATCTTAATAGCACATTTGATTAGTGAAGCTCTCACCTCCGGGCACTCTCTCATGTGTGTTAATGGGTGCTGCAGGGGATGGCTGCCTAAATGAGCCTATTAATGGGGAAGAGCTGATGCAGGCTCCCCGACACCATCAGCCGCAGGGAAACCCATGTTTTAGTCCAGCGTGGGAAAGTGCACTTCTGTGTAGAAAAGAGGAAAAAAAAAAAAAAAAAAAGGAGAAATAATATTTTTTTTGTTTGTTGGTTAAAAATATGTGACTGGTCTGTCCTTAACTTAAAGGGTATCACTCTAAACAGGACAAACATTTAATGATGGATGGGGATTTATGACTTGAGCCAGACATATTCGTGGAGCCCTGTGAGAATGTATGGCGATAATTCCTAAATCCTGGGATCCAATTCCTAAATCCAGTTCCTAAATCCAACCCGTCATCCCCAGTAGCTGGATGTCACCAAGGCCTCAGGCACAGGGAGAAAGGTCTCTGCCTTAGTGGTGCCTTCTGTCGTAATTAATGTTTCCTAGAGTGGCATGAGGGTGAAATCGGTGTCTTCCACTAATTTACCCGACTGTGTGCAGTCAGTGCCTGTTCCCACCCCGTCCCCCGGGGCTGGGGGGAGGGAGGGAAGGTTGGCTTAACAAGAGGCGACGAAGTACAGAGCTGCCGAGGCAAAACAGAGAAGGAACTCCAGGTCCACAGCTGAGGGGAAGCAGTCTTCGGGCTGTCGAAAAGCTGTCGCAAAGAGGCATTTCAGATTTGTGTCCACCAGGTGTCCTTCAGCACATTCCTGCCTCTCGGCGATGAGACCTCCCGAAACAGTCTCGTGGCAGGGAACCACGGGGGAGCATGACCTGAATTCGTTGCCTGCAAATATGAGCCTGCTGCCCTTGTGCAGCCTGGGTCTGAACCGTGCCGGTAAGGGAGCTACGTGCTATTTTCAGCAAGTTTCCTCTCTGCCGGCACTTAGCCCCTCTCCCTTCAAAGCTCCAACTTTCAACACCCTTGCAGGCGAGCCGCTACCACATTCTCCCTTTCAGTACAACAGCACTTCCAGCACGAAGATGAAGTCAAACGTTAGCCTGAAGCCGCAGGGCCGGTTCCCGGAGCTGCGAGCAGCTGCGGCTCCTGCTGAGGCCGGGCTGAGCTAACCCGCTCT
>JAAGNO010020058.1:82847-99108 GCA_033439905.1 Ceryle rudis
CCTTAGTGGTGCCTTCTGTCCTAATTAATGTTTCCTAGAGTGGCATGAGGGTGAAATCGGTGTCTTCCACTAATTTACACGACTGTGTGCAGTCAGTGCCTGTTCCCACCCCGTCCTCCGGGGCTGTGGGGAGGAAGGGACTGCTACAGCCCTGCCCACTGCTTGGGTACTGAAAGATTAAATACATAAGAGGAATATGAACACCAGAGAGTTTCAGGCTCTGTCTGGGGTGCCCGAATAATTCCTTAACATATTTTCATAATGTTTCTTATTTCAGTGTCAGGCAGTAAATAATACAGAGCCATAAACAGTGAGGATGCTGTAGGGAGACAGGAGTTATAAATTGCTGATGTAATAAGCTATCATGTTATCTTAAGGAAGGGATTTAAAATATATAAATACGCAAACAGAGCTGGCCTGTTTTTTTTCAGATGACTCCAGGATCCAGCAGATAACTGAGAAAAGGAGTCTGCAAGCAGTCAGCCCTGCACATGGCTTCTGGCTCTTGAGCAGGAGTTTCATCATCCCATCCTGTGAGTTGCCTCTGACTGGGGCCTTTTGTATGGTATCTATCATTTAAAAGCAAAGTAGTTGAATAGCTAACACCCTGACTGCCTTTCACATCAGCTGTTGTGGCAAAGTGCCTTCTCCCCAGTTTTTCCTTGTTCTGAAATCTGATGAAATCTCTGAAATTATGTAAGGAGGTGATGAACAGCATCCCCTGGCCCAGCCACTCATGGTGTTGCTGGATGGCTCCAGGTATGATGCTTCTCCCTGCTGCAGCAACAGGGTGGAAGGTTCCCAGACTGCCCTTAAAGGTTTTGGGGAAACTGATAAATTTAACAAAGTTGGGGCAAATAAAGGAGCCTGACTCTGTTTTTGCATCATCAGTTGTCACTGGGCTCCCATCTTGGCATCTCCTGCACACCATGAAGCAATGATATGAGCAGCCTTGCTGCAGCAAGGTGCCAGTGAGAGCAGCCCTTGAGGCTCTACCCAGGCAGCTTAAACATGTACAAAACAGCTCTCAAGGAGCCTCAGAAAATTAGGATTCAAAGCTGGAGCCCAAACAACCACTATATGCCCCATGTTTGAGCCTGAGTGAGTGTCCCCAGTGTCCTTCTCCAGCCTTGCTGGACATGCCAGCAAACGAAGGATGGGTTTTGGCTTCTGCCTGGGATGTTAGCTACAGACCTCTGGGTCCTGGGAATTGTTTCGGGAATTGTTTCAGGAATTTGGCTCACCCTTCCCAAAGCAATTAGTCATTGGAGTAACGTTAGCACTGCCTGATGTCACTGCCGTTGCCATGGCAATGGGCAGATTCCTGAGGCAGGCTGCAAGAGTGTGCCCGTGTGTGTGTGTATGTGCGCATGTGCCCCTGTGTGTGCGTGCCTCTGTGTGTGCAGACGTGTGCCTGTGTGCTTGCCTGAGAGTGGTGGAATGCAGCACGCAGCAGAGCCCAGAGTGGCTCAGCTCCAGGTAGCAAGGTGGTGGCATTCCCGCTCCATCCCCGGTGGTACTGTCCCTGCAAAAGCCGAGTCCCTTGTCTTGTTGGCCCAGATGTCGTGTTGCAAGCCCATTCCAAAGTGGAAGGGTCCTGATCCCTTCAGTTCCATGTCTCTTGCTGGATGCTAAATGTTACATGGGAAAATTATGGCAGGAGAGGGAGTAAAAGCTGAGCAGTGATACTGCCTATGGGAAGGGAACATTGCCCAGGTATAAATGCCTACAGAAGAGATGCCCCATGCTCTGCAGCAGCAGCCCAAGAGCAGAGGGAAGTGATAAGCTGCTTATTAATGACAAATGTCATTAAAGTTGATGTGAAACACAAGATCAGGTGAATGATGGCTGAACTTGTATCATCTTTAAGCATGCCAGCTCTCTAAGACTGTTTATTCTGCTTTTCACTCCAAGTGCTAGGTGAGCACCAAAGTGACACCTTGCTGTCCAGAGCTTGCGACACTCCAGGTATCCCCTGGGTGTCTGGAAACCTACTGGGAAAGGAGCAGAGCCAGGCTGAGCCTCGGGATACAGAAACAGCACCAAAAGCCCCAGTTAGGAGCTGAGAGTGAGCAAAGGAGTGTGGCTGCATCACTGCTTCACAGAGTAGCTCTGCCTGGTCTCTCATTTTCCTAAATTAACCCCCTCAGTGAAGCTGGAAGAGGAACTCTACCTGGCCTGGTCAGTCCCTGGTCCCCTGCTGCCAGCCTGCATTAAGGGTTTGGGAAACCTGTGAGAGCCCCTTGGCATCCCAGCAAGGTATGATGGGCAGGGTGGCCACTTTTCCACCACCTGAGCATTGAGACCTAATTCATGTTGAGGGCAAACATATTGAGCCGGTGGAGAGCGCCTGTTGGCGAGGTGCAATGAAGGGAGGGAATGTAATGCAATTGCTTCATTTGAAACAATTAGAGCAGAGCAAAACCATGTCTTTATAAACGGACTCAATATTGGTAAGTGACGCACGGCTGCTTTTTGTCAGCGCAGAGTCAAAAAGCAATTTTCCCGCTCGTCAGGGGCAGCGCAGAGGTCTAACTTGTTTGCGTTACAGACCGTGGTGGGAATTTTTGGTCTGCATTGGAATGAGCTGCTCCGTTTCCCAGTGAATTTAGAAACAGGCTATGGGCAGGAGGCGGGGGCAGCAGGCAGCTCCCAGCAATTGCCAGGCTCTCGATGGCACTTGACATGCTTCAAGTCACAGCAATCCTGCCTTGGCAGCATTTGTGCCATCGGGTTTTGGACTGCCCTGTCCTCCTGGGGCATCATCAGGCCTGGAAACTGCTGCCAGGGAAGGATGTGAGGGGACATGAGTGCCCACTGGGGTGCAGCGTGGGATACTGAGGGACATCATTGCATGTTATTTAAATCAGCTCTTGGGAGAAATGTTGTAAGGAAAGCTGGAGGTCGTTCCCATTAATCCAGCCTGAGGATCCAGGCTAGGAGATGACAGTGTGATGTATTCAATCTGCAAATCAGGAGATAGCAGCAAGAAAAAAATGGCATGAAAGTGCTACTGTTTCTTCTGGCACTTAAAGATGGGGTCAAGGAAATTGATACCCAGATGAGGCCTTTTGCATGGTAAAAATTGCGTGTAGAAGTCAGAGAGTATATAAGCTGTTGCCACAACAGCTCTTGATAGCTCAAGATCTTTCTCTACCTGCAGAGAAGAGAATAATAATAGTAAAAATAAGAAACAAGATAATTAATGCTCTAAAATGGACTGCAAGGCTGATCCTGTCATTTGTGTGGGAAGTGTGGGGATGGTTTGTACTCAGCAAGGTCACAGACACATGCAAAGCCACCACTGCCTCCCTCTGCCCACACCTCCCAAAAGCGTGGCTGGCACAGCGGCAGGCATGGTGATGTGAGCTGTGCCCCTACATTCATACTGGGGAGCAGACATGTAATGGAGACCTGGCCTTGGGGACCTGTAGCTGCCATGACCAGCACCTCAGTGGGCTTGTTTGGTGAGACTGAGCCAAGGGGTGGTGGCTGCCCTTTCAGAAGCACTGGCTGAGTTATTTTGCAAGGCATGTTCATGTTTGCAGTAGATAGAGGGCTGAGGTAAGGAGCTCACCTGCATTAATTGCCCAGACATGAGCTGCTCCATGGTGAAAACAAGAGATGAATGTCTGGTGAGCATCAGTTGTGAAGGAGGGAGGCAACTGCACAGCCAGATCGTTAGCTGGAAATGAGAATGGGAAGCAAAGCCTTTCCTTTTCTGGGGCTTTTTCTGTGCAGGCTGAGGGCTGTGGGTGCCCTGCATGGGATGACAGCTTTGCCTGACAGTGCTGGTGCCTCTGTGGCATGGCACAGCTTGTCTTGGCTTGGCTGGCTGCCAGTGTTTCCCCCAGCTTGGTGGCCGCAGTGTGCCGGGCGAGTTTGGAGCTGACTTGGGTCAGGGACTAACACCCCTGTTCACCATCCATGTCCATGCCAGCAAATGCACAAAGGGATGCAGGTCTGGAGCTGAGCTCAGAGAAGCCCACGGGTGCCCAGGCAGTTACACTGTCCTCACAGCTGGTGGGCAGAGCAGGGCATGGTGCGAGGCACTGGGGAGAGGTTTGACATCTCTGGGAGAGCAGCATCCTGTGATATTTATCCAGCCTCTCTTGCTCTCATCCCAGAGCACCTGCACTGACAGCCCTGGTTTAAAAGTCACAAGCTGTGAGATTAATTGGGCTGTCAGTTCTTTTTCCAGCAAATGAACTATCCAGGGAGTCTTTTCCAAGGTCCTATATCCAATGGGCAGAAATGTCATTTCAATATTTGGGGAGAAATATAGACAGGAGCTTTGTGTAATAGAATTTATATCTTACTCGCTGTTTTAAAGCTGAAGGTAATTGGAGCAAGTCCTAATGGCCAAGGAGGCAATGCATTTGATTGATTTGAATTACTCCATAGCTGTAGGGTGAGCTGAACCCTAATTGATGCACAAGTTTTCCTGTGGGATGGGTGAAAGAGTGAGACCTCCTACCTAGAAGGAGAAGTGGCTCTTTCGTGTTTAATATACTTTAAATTCAGGTCAAAACTTCTCTTGCCTCTGGGGTCTAAACATACCAATGAACCCATCCTTTAAGCTTTCATGACCCTGCCGTTGTTTGCCCCGTAATGTGCTCACTGCTTACCCAGGACCTCAGCAGCGTTTGTGGGATGAATGGCTTGGTGGGATTCTGTGTAGAAAGTGGGGCACAGACTCCCCTCCCTTCCCTTCACTGCTGCAGCAGCTTCCTGCCTTCGGTAGGACCTGAGCCCAGCAAGTCAGCACGGCTCATCACATTCACTCCGTTAATATCTGACTCGAAATTAAGCTTTATTAGCCTAAATGCAGTTGCATTTTCAACAGCCCACTAACCTTTTCCTCTTGAATCTTTGCTTATTTCTTAAAAATCCACTTTTGGTATAAGACTGTCAGATTTAATCCTTTTTAAATATCCTCTTCCCTGGTGAGGCAGCAAGATTTCCCAGGCAGCCCTGAAACTCGCAGATAAGATTTTACTGGAATAAGACATCCAGATGAAATGAAGTCTCTATTTAAAGCAGCCTTTGGGGGGGTATCCCACTTTGTCCATGTTTGTCTATAACTTTGAAGCATCTGTTTTCTCACAGGACAGCTCATTTAAACTTGGCTTGACAAAAATAAAATCTCTTTCTACTTTATCTGAGAGTCCTGAACTCTGGTCATAAAGTGGGCTGTGAAGCCGTTTGGTTTCTTGCAGCCATCTATCCCTGTGGGGAGGCTTCTTGACTTTCACACAGCTCCAAAGGGCTCTGCTGGGATCTCCTGGGCTTTTTCTTGATGATGAAGACCACAAGGAGCCAGAGGAAGCGACTTACAGCACAGTTGTACCAGCAGCCTCCATTGATGAATGAACCCATGCTGGTCACCATCATCTTCTTCCCCAGCCCCATCAGGTGAGCCACACTAGTCCTCCTTTTTTTATCACCATACTACACATCCTGTTATTATTAAGGGCTGGAGAACATGTCCATGCCTAGCTCTACGATGGATAATTGCTATGAGCCACCGTGAGCCTGTCGGAGGGAGTGCACGCAGCGTGATGGAACAGCTAGGTGAAGTCACTGGCACAAGTGCCAAAAGGGGAGCAGTCTGGTCAGGCTGTGCTGGGCTTCGTGAATTAGAGAGAGCAGAGCACCATACACCAATGGCTTTTCCCTCTCCCCTCTGTTCACACTGCAGAGTGGCTCTGGCCCTCGTCTGGGGCCAGGATGCAGCTGCAGTGGCAGGGAGGGGGCCAGGACTGTTCAGCAGCAAAAATGAGGCAGAGGCAACCAGCTGCAAGTGGCTCTTTGTGGTCAGTGAAGCTGCAAGCTGGGGGTTATTTTTCAAGGGTGGATAGGTTTGCTATTGTGTGAGGTTTTAATTTTTTTATAAAACAATTAATTTTATGGCCAGCTAAGTAATTACCTGCTTCCGGTTCTCTAAAAATAGCCATAAACACAGTGCTAAACAAGCAGTGAGCAGGCACATGGAAGTATGCCTATATTTCAGGGATGGCATCACCATTTAGAGATAAAAACCCTGGTTAGATTAAAGGCTTAATGGTTGCAATTAAACTTCCTGCAGGAATTATTTCCTTGCAGAGCTTTACCTGGCGGCAAACTCTGTGGTGCCAGCATTTCCGTAGCAGTAAGGAGGTGCAAAAGCAAAGCCCAACGTGAGCTCAGCCAGAGGTGCAACCTCCTGTCTCTTGGCCAGCTGACAGGATTAAACAAAGACCCTTTGCAGGTATTTCAGCGGGCATCTCTGGTATGTCTCAGGGCTTGCTCAGATACCTTTCTCTACAGAAGTGGTGTGAGGCAGGTGTGAGAGAAGCCAGTGGGTAGGTGACAGGGTGCCATCAGGCAGCGCTTATCTCAGGAAAAAATCACCTGTTTTCAGCAGTGCTTAGGAAAACTGCTCAGTTAAAATGAGCACACAGTTCAGCTCAGAAGCAGGGAGAAAGTGCCCAGTAGCCACTGGGCAGGCAGAAGGCAGCAAGGTTTGACTCCCCAGTTGGCAGCCAGGCATCTGCTGTCCGCGCTTTACAGGCATAACACACCCCGTACAGCTGCCCAACCAAACTGTCGGGTGATGAGGGTCCCTCCTGTCCCCCATGGGACCCCACCCTTACATGCAGAGGTAGGAAGTGGTGGGCAGCATTGCAGGACTGTGCCCTGCCTGTGTTTTTCCAGGCGTCAGACCTTCAAAGGCAAGTGCATTTTGCAGCCTGCATTTCTGGGGTGAAGAACAGCCATTCCTGGGGCAATAGAGACCTCCAAGGAGCAGCTCCTTTAACTCAGCCTGTTAAATGAGTGTTTTATCCCAATTAGTCCTCATCCCCAGAGACACAAAGACACGAAATAGGCTCTTCAGAGCTGTTGATGTGAGCCATCAAGGTTTATTTAACAAACCACATTCACCCACAGAGATGAAACATTCTGGGGTGCTGCACAGGGAGCTGCAGCAAGGCTCCACAGCACTCCATGCCCCCACAGAACAAAGTCCTAGCAAGCAGGAGGTTGCTGTTTTGACTCTTATTTCACACACCCCCCCACCCTTGGCAGGTTGGCAATGCCTCATTCAATATGGGGAGATGTACTTTGCCTTCAGACATGCTGGCAGATGAGGGATGCCTAACCCAAGGGTGAAGCCTCAGGCATCCATGCTGGTTCTGTTACTTGCTCTTGCAGGTTGCACCTTCTTTCCACATAGAGCTGTTCTGATGAGTTTGGAGACATTCAGGATGTGTTTGCACCATTGCCTAGGTTTGCCCCGTCCTGGGCCAAGGTTTGGCTCAGGCTATGCCATGGTGTTCAGCTCCTCAGGTACAGCCACATGACCAGAGACTAGGGATACAGAACACGTTTCAGTGGGGTAGCAAGACCTTGGCTTCAGCCACCTCTGCAGCACGAGGATGAATCAGCAGGGTGAAAAAGCCAAGCAGCTGCATTACTCCTCTCCCAACCCCCCCAAAGTAAACCCAAATGTCTGTATTCAACTGGAAGAAAAAAAGAAAAAAACCCCAACACACTAAAAATAAAAGAGAATTCAGTTAGTTAGGCAAGAGCAAACCTCTTCTTGGCCTCACTGCCAGACCCCACAGGTCCTGTGGGGTAGTCATTGAAAGTTGGTGCTCAGCCAGGTGGGCACAAGCATGTCCTGTGGGAACAGGAGAGCTGGCAAATCGCAGATTTCAGATGAGTGAATCAGATTCACCAGCTGGGTTCGGGTAGGGCAACACAGCAAAACCAGCAAAAGCCGTATTTCTGCTCACCTTTAGAAACAGTGCTGCTGACAGGGAACTCGTCTGTAAAGCACTTTGCTGTCCACAGATGAGAATTGCTAGATGAAAGCTTTGTATATTATTCTTGCTTCAAGTACAACTGTTATCATTTAAAGTGATCTTTAGTGCCTGCTTTTGACATCATCTTTTCAACCTCACAGACTTATTTTCATTGGCCTGAAGAGTAAATCTGGCCATTTCCGAGCCAAAACAATTTTCTGGTAGAAATTGCAGCAAGGTCAAAATTAAGGCTAATACAATATTGTTTGCAACCGTTACACGGAAATAGTGTTCACATGAAAACAAACATAACAATGGCCTAAGAAAACAGCCAGAATGTTACAGCACCAATCCGCTATATTTTTTCATTACAACAGCAGTCCTCCCTTTCAGCTGGCCAGAAACTTAGAAGTCTTTTAAAACAGGAAGCAAGAACAAATAATAATAATAAAAAAGGATCAATAAAACCAAGGGAATGGAAAGCAGTGAGACCAGGCTCATATGTAGATTAATGTCCATCTCTCGATAATTACACCTTCACCACTGTGGCACTGGCAGGGTTCAGGGAAAAAAATGCCACTCATTAACTCCCTGCTGCTCTCCTTGGGAACAAAATGGAAAAATTTAAACCAAAAGTAAAGTGTGATCAAGTTGTTTTGATCCAACAGCAGAACAGGCAAACCAAGAGGTGAGTCTGCTCTGCTATTAGGAGGTGATGTCCTCAGGCATGCTGACATCTCTGCAAATGGCACTCTGTCTAGGCAGCAGAACTGCTTTTTGATGTTTAGATGAACCTGAAAATCAGGGCAGAAGGTGTCTGTGGTGCTTTCTTCCAGAAGGCTTCCATATGGGGGAAAGGGCAGTAAAATACTGAGCAGTTTCTTACAAGAACAGTGGCTTCCCTCAGATGAGCAAAAGTTCCTGGAGAGGGGTGGGCGAGCAGTGATGCTTCTGAAACAGACCTTCTGCAGCAGGTCCTGCCACTCCAGGGAGGGACACTGCCACTCATCTCCTCCAGCTCAGCTGCTCCAGCTGGTCTTTCCCTGAGGAGACATTGCTCATTGCACCCAGCGTCACCAGGCTGTGCTAGTCCTGCTTCAAGGGTAAAAGAAGACAACTTTCAGAAGTTGAGCTCAGGTCCAGCAAGTCAATATGAAGGCTCATGCCTGGTGCCTAAGAGCTGGCATGCTGAGGCTGATGTGGTCGTCTTAGCTCTCAGCTGGACACACTGCTTTTGGCCACTTCTCATTCAGTCTGCTGGCACTGGGGAGCTGTAGGCGCACAGCTGCTCTTACCACTACAATGGGAGATCAGCTCTGCAAAAGACATGGGGAGCAGGGGGCAGGAGCAGGGTGGCATCCCTGTTTAGGCACAATCCCCATCACTAGCCATTCCTGGATGGTATTTGCAAGGTGGCTCTGGTATGTTTCAGCCACTAATTTTGGGGCAGGAATCACCCAGGTAATGCTGCAGGCTCTGGAGAGACAGCTGGGTAGGTCAGCCAGTTTTAAAATATGCCTCTTTAGTGCAGATAGGAGAGAGCATCCATCATCTTCAGCAGGTCTAAACGCACACCCTCCTCCTTTCAGTCACCCCTGCCTGCCCCTCCTGAACTGTGAGCCTTTCCTGCCCACAGGAGGATCTGCTTTCTCTTTTACAACTCTGTTTAAAGTCTGCTCCTTGGACCAATGGCATCTATACCTACACTGAAAATTTTCTTATTACTTTGCTTTTCCTGTACATCTCATATAATCTTCTCAGACACCATTCCCTTCTTTGTTTTCCATCTATTGTTTTCTTATTTTAATGTCTGTCAGGCTAAACTTCTGACTAAATTGTTTCTTGCACTGTGTCTTAAACACTTCTTAAAAAACATTTTAACTTTCTGTTCACAATCATTTAATTATTGTTTTTTCCACCCAGTCAGTTTTGCTGGTAATTTCCCCTGATTTATATTAGCCCTTTTGAAATATCTAGTAGCTGTATTACTGGCTGGGGCTGCCCTGTTTGCTCCCACTGACTATAATAAGATTGTTGTCACTACTCCCTAAGCAATTACCACTTCTTTAGTAATTAAATCATTGCAGCAATACAGCATCTTCTTGTCTTAACAGTTTATATATCAAAAAATGTCCATCTGAACCCTCTGGAAATGCTCCTGACACTCTCCCTGGTCCCCCACGTCCCTGGTGGAGGTTTCCCCACAGCATCCCTTCCTGCAGGAGGGAGGTTGCCGGGACCTGGCACCAATCTCTGTTTTAACTTAGCAGGCTTTTTTTTTCCTCCTTCTTTTTATTTGAAAAAAAAAAAAAAATCCTAAATTGGCTGATGATGCCACGTGAATGAATGATCAAAAGGCTTCTATTACAACACCTTTTTCCCAGGGTTAGCCCTTGACACTGATCTCATGCCAATTGCACCATTTTTGTGACTTAAGCTAGTAATGCAGCAGGGGCAGGAAATATTTCCCAGCTGCTGTGTAATTGTCCTACAGCTATAAAACAAGTGGCATATTTGCCCGTTTACCCAACACAGGCTCCTGCATTGATACTGCACACAACAGCTGTTAACTATTTTTGCTGCAAGAGGAGTAATTTGTAGCTCAGGGATTTAGTGACACTTTTTTCATGATAAATCATCTCCTTCATACCCAAGGTGTAGGACTTGGTGTCTTTCTGACAAGAAAAGAATTGCTTTTTTGTCTTTTGTTTTTCCAATGGCATTTTACAAGTCTTGTTCTTCTGTGGCATCTTCAGCACAGACTTCAGCTGTGCTGACCTGCTTCTCAGAGCTGAGAAGGACAGAAAACCTGGTCCCTTCCGACTTGTTTTCCCTGCCAACATGCCCAGACCCCTTCGAGGCTGGGGATGGGGGGCAGTACCCAAGTTACCTTGTTTTTTACAGCATTTCTTCTCCTCTCATGGTGGCTGCCCTGGCTGGATCCACCAGCTCACGTGGAAACCCATGGCAGCATCGTAGCCTGGCTGTGGGGCTGGGGTTCTCCTTCATCCCACCCGCAGCACCTCGAGAGGTGGAGTAAAGCCTCACTGTCCTGACTCTGTTTTGGACAAGCCCTTGGGCAGAGGGACCCCCAGTTCCAGCCTTGCTCCCTCTATAGCTGGAGAGGCCTCAGCTGTCCCTGGGGATGCTCCCCTGATGTGTACCGAGCTGAGCCAGGCTCCAGCCTCTGCAGCCCTTCTGTGCTCCTGCCCTGCCAAAAAAAAAAAAGGGTTACACATGCAAAAAAAAGGCTTTGAAGAAAATAATAAATAAAACAAAGTCTGTTTTGCCTTTCTGTCCCAATTCCAAGCAACCTTTAGTGCCAAGAATAACAAAAAATCTGTTATTTTGTCCCAAGAAAGGCTTTCTGTGCCATAGCCTGCCTGAGGATGCAGAGACGGCCACGGCCAGTGGCAGTATTGCCCACATCCCTCTGCCCCAGGTTCAGCATCCTAGGAGGAGGGTCAAATGTGTGTCCTTCTCCCAAAGGGCTCCTGGGGCTCCCTGGGATGGGTCCTATGGAGGGACGTTATCAGATAAGACACACTAAGCAATGACTCCACGTGTGGATGTATTTCCTTTGAAACTTAAGCAAGAAAAGCAGTTGTAAGCAGGGAACATGTCTGAACATGCTTAGCATGTCTGAATGGGGGTTTAGCACCCAGCCAGGTCCCTGCAGGAGCTTACCCAGAGCCCAGCTCCGTTCCCCACTACCCAGCTTGTGCTTTCAGCTTGTGCCAACTCACACACACACTGGCTGGGAGAGAACTACCACTGCCATCCCTCGCTCTGGCCAGAGGAAAACAGCTTTTCCCTTTGGGCTTCAGCATGGGGAACAGGGCCAGGCTGGTGTGACATGGGTGTAAGCAAGAGCTGGGTGCTACCTCTTCCCCCTGCTCCCTCCACCTACATGAGACAGGGAGTGACCCTCTAGAGAAGCACCTATTTCTCCCCGGGCAGCGTCAATGCCAACCACAGTGCAGGATGTCTCTCACTCGCCGTCTCCCTGTGACTCAACTAGGTCAACTGAAGGCAGGCAGTGAGTGAGCAAGGAGGCAGCTGTGATGCAAGGGGGGTTTTCTCTTAATGCCACAGGCTCTCATCAATTTGGGACATTTTCCAGCCCTGATTTGAAAATGGGACTAATGGGAAATCTGTCCACACTTCAGTCTACTCTTACACATACCCTTACCATGGATACTAAAAAGTGAGCCCACTGGCTTGCCTTGTCATGCTGGGGCTCTTGGCAAGGCAGGCTGGGACAGAGGGGAAAGCAGGCCACTGCTTCCAAGCTGGTGCTCCATCCTGTGTTGATGGTGGAGTATGAAAGTACCCATAAGAGATCTAGCTGTGAGGTGCCATCGAATCTCAAATGATTTGTGTTGTGCTTTGCCAGGACCCATGCCCACATTCCTATCTTTCAGGTGAAGGTTCTCCCAATCATTTTTCTGCTTCCTCTGCTAATTTCTCTGCAGTTGTGTTACTTGTGGCAGGCATAGCACTATAATTGTGCTAATGAATAGATAATATTTGTGGTTATGACTCATCACTTGCACCATTACTGTCTAAAAAATCAGTGTAGATTTGGGTAGAGGTGCTGGTTAGTGCTGGAAAATAAAGCCCCCATGGCTTTACATGGCACCCACACTTGTCTCAAGGTTGTGACACACTAGCCTTGCCTGGTGGGCCCCCCTCTCCCACAGTGACACTGGAGTGAAGAGGGGACTTTTTAAAGCTACCACCCCCACGACATTTCATCAGGCCAGCAGGCACATTTGGAGAGCTGCCTTTTGATACACTTTTCTTTCCAGCATATACTTGATATGGGTTTGTTGCAGTTTAACTGCAATGAAATCAGCATTTTTGCTGGAAAAAGACTTCTGGTATTTGGTGGCTGAAAAAATTAAAAAAAAAAAAAAAAAAAATCCCAGAGAAGTTCAGCTGATAATGTGGTGGAGTCATCTGCGTAGTGCTAGGAGCGGGTGCAGTCATGTCTCTCCACCTAGCGATACCATCAATACTGCTATGACTTGTGCAGAATATGGGATGGAAAAACAGACGTGCTCAAGTCAGCTGGAAATTTTTAGGTGGAGTGTGTGTCTACCAGGCTGCCTCCCGGGAGCCCACCATGACCAGCAGCCCCAGCCGCACAACAGCCACTCAGGCACGCTCAGATGCAGAGACTGCCCTGGCAGCCAGAGAGAGCCCCCACCCTGACATGGTGACCTGACCCTGGGATGGAGAAAGTAGAGGTGGAGGGGCTGGTTCTCCTTTAGCCACGTGTCCTGCTGAAATGGGGGTGTGAGGTTTGTGGGGCTGCCTGAGAGGTAGATGCAGGGCAGGGTCGTTGTCTAGCTGCAGGTAGCCAAATAAACACTCCTGTGCGGAGCTCCCCGTGCCTTCTCACTGAAATTATTGACCCAGGATGACTTACACAAATAATAGGAGCCAAGGAGCCCCTACGCCGGATGTCCCAAGCATGGGGCAGTGTTGCTCCCCTAAGGCAAACACCCAGAGCTAGTGGGTGCCAGCTTGTTCCTGTCATCTCATCATGGGATCTCTCAATCTGAGAAGGGGTGTTTGATGCTGGGTATTGTGGGCTGGTGGCACTTCTTCACCCCGTGCAGAGGCCAGTGTTGGCTTTTAATACTACAGTGTGTGTATAGTCAAACACGGGGTAAAAATGCACTTACTTAAGGCTGTGACTGTCCTGGGGTCAAAGCAATCCAACGATTGCATCCCCAACACTTTTGTAATGCTCTTAGACATCTTTAAAGATTAAAAAAAAAAAAAAAAAAAGCTGTCGGAGTCTTACAGGCTGCTGGGGTGGAGGGCTTCTCTCAGTGCTGGACAACAGGTCCTTGAGAGGAACACTGCCTGCAAAGCAGGGACACAGCCTTGTCCCCAGGGTGCCATCCTCCATCCTACTTGTCACTGCAGGAGCTGCTTGAGGGCAGCTCCAAAGCCTGGCTAGAAACCCCAGTACTGTCCTGAGGCTTCAGAAAGGAGCCAAGCCACCAAGAGCTTCATGCCCATGCCCGGCTGGACCCGCCTCAGAGGACTGGAGAGCTGAGAGCATCTGCACCACAGCTGTCTGGCACCATGGGCAGCTGGTGTGCTCCAAACTGCTAACTGCTTCAGCAGATCTTATTTTTGAGCAGTCTTTGTCTCTGCAGGGAATGCTGATTCCTCTTGTCTCTGTTTGAGAGCTGTATAGAGGAAAACAAGCTGGTTTCATGGCAAGGCAGTTTTGCCCTGCTGATAGGAAGCAGAATTTCCCTGAGCCTTAACCCCATGTTGCCCCAAAACCAAACCAGACAGCTGTGGAGGGGAAACCACTGAAGGTGGTGCCCAGTGAGGTGCATCCCATCCATCTTGCCATGCGCTCACAGTGCTGAGCTCACTAAAGCCACTGCACAGCTCCCTCTCCCCACCAGTACAGATTTTTCATGCTTCTTTTAGACCTCTTTTCAAGATGACACCTTCCGGGCTAAAAAAAATCTCTTGTCAATCCACTGGCCATGGGCTAATCCAAGGCATGATTGGTTTAAGCAAACTTAATGACTGCTAGATGCCATCACCAGGATGGGAAATGTTGGCTGCAGGAGGGCTGGGTGGCTTGCTGGGCTGCCCGCCTGCCTGCAGCTTTCCCCTGGCTCAAAGACAGATCCCCAGTGCAAGCTGCTAACTATCAGGACCCCCTTCTCAGATTAACTCGCCTTCTGGTGACTGCCTCGTTGACGAGGTATCATTTGCTCCAAGAGGCCATGTGGGAGTAACGGAGGGCATAAACCGGTTAAGTTGGATTTCAAACTACTGGGAACAGGAAGACTAATGGATGGGAGTTACCATTAGAGAAGCCAGCTCACTTCTAGCAGATACCTGCAGTGAGTAATGATTAAGCCCCTAAGAGTGCAGCTTTTCACCACTCTGGTGCTTATGTACGCCATCACCTGTTGTCAGTTGGCACCATCTCCAAGAGCAATGAGTTTGCATTTCTCAGGCTTCCTGTGGTTTTCTGCAACATTAATTCCTTTGAGTTACTGGATTTGAAGTTTCTTTGAGACTCATGCTCTCATTTACAGCATGCAAGATGTCCAAGAGAGGATAAACCACAGGAAATGAGCACATGGAGAGGCAGTGGTGGGATGGCAACTGCTCTGTCAGGCGAGGTCTGCTATGGACCATATTTATGAAGGTCAGGTCAGTGAAGGTGCTCCAGGTGCAGCCTGGAGAAAATACCCCTTCCCACGCACTCCCAGTGTTCCTGGAAGCAGCACATGTTCCTGTATTAGTGGTGGCTATCTGCACGTGGTGCAAAGTCCACCAGCGGCTGGGGGCCAAGCTGTACTGTTGTGCCAAAATTGTGTCTTTCATCAGGCTTGGGTTTCTTTTCATTTTCTATTTGACAAGATTCTCCCTGCCTTAAAGTTCATCTTGTCCTTGCAGCTGCCTTTGGGAGTCAAGAAAATGATCCATTAAAGAGCCTTGATAAGTTTTTTTTTTTTTTTTAAAGGAAGTAGTCTTCAACTAATCAGCTGTGATGCACAGACAGTGGTCTCAGGCTGCAAGATGGGGACATGGGCTAGAGCTGGTCTCTCATTCCCCCTCCTCAGCGGTGTGCTTCCCGGAGCAGTGCCAGTCCAGGGCTCTAACCTCTACCTGTTTGGGTGCAGGGTGCTTGGAGAAACTTTCAGCTGCCTGTAGCATCCCCTTTTCAGCCCATTTCCCTCCCTTGCTGAGGCATCCCCACTGTAACTTCCAGCTCCCCACCCACTCATGGGTGCAGCGAGGTCCTGATGGGCTGCGTTTAACCTTGTGCTCCAGAGATGGGCTGCAAGATTGGGACAGGAAGAATCCTCCTGTTATCTCGCTTGTGTTTTTGTCATGGCTTTATCAGGCTTTGGAGGAGCATTTCCCACCATGTGTGGCTGCCCAGGGGCTGTCTGGGTGACTTGGCCATGGGCTGCAGTGATGGATCTCTGCTCTGCAGTGCTCTGACTCACCAAAGTAAGTCTGAACCAAAGCACTCACAAAAACACTACAGGAAGAAGTATGCAAAGAGATCAACATCTTGTTTACCCACTGAGTGACCTCGCTGCTTTTTCATGAACATGTAATTCACTTGGCCCCGCCTGCAACAAGGGGAGAAAGTAGCATCGTCGTGCCAAATGAGACCCTCAACTTCATCCCCAGGCGAGCTCTTAGCTAGGGGCTGGTGGGGAACTGGACACACCAAGGACATGCATCAGCCTTTGTGCTCAAAGAATGCTGGGCCCAGGAATTAGACTTTAGATTATGTGCTTTACATAGAAAACTCACTTCTGAAGTGAGCAGAAACTACAGATAAGGATAGCACAAAGATGCAGCTAAACTGCTCAGAAATTCCCCCAACAGAGTGAGCTGTGGCTGCACATGAAGATCCTCTTTAAATAGGCTAATGTTGGTTTCATTTCCACTCCAAAAGCAAGAAG
>JAAGNO010020058.1:99208-124835 GCA_033439905.1 Ceryle rudis
GGCAGAGGGACCCCCAGTTCCAGCCTTGCTCCCTCTATAGCTGGAGAGGCCTCAGCTGTCCCTGGGGATGCTCCCCTTATGTGTACCGAGCTGAGCCAGGCTCCAGCCTCTGCAGCCCTTCTGTGCTCCTGCCCTGCCAAAAAAAAAAAAAAAAAAGTTTACACACACAAAAAAAGCTTTGCAGAAATAAATAAATAAAACAAAGTCTGTTTTGCCTTCCTGACCCAATTCCAAGCAACCTTTAGTGCAAAGACCAATATTAAAACTGTATTTTTGTCCCAGGAAAGGCTTTCTGACATGCCCTGATACCAGTCCCAGTCTGGATGGTTTTAGTTGTGGTTCCCCTCGTCCTGTCACCTGTACATGCCCTGTGGAGGTCTCACAGGGCCCAGCACAGGGGAGCAGCTTTGCCACCCTGTGAGGGTGCAGGGAGGTTACTGACGTTTCTCCCTGCGGTGTGATGGCTGGGAGGATTGCTGTCATATTTTACACACATCTCAGTCTGTATTTGCTGGATTTTGTGCTATGTATTTTCATTACTGAAAAGATCTGAGGGCTAAGGATACTTAAACTGTAATAAATACATAAATTGTTGCTGAAGACTCCTGAACACCATGATGGAGGCCTGGGGAAGACACAATTACCTTACAGTGTAATTGAAGCCCTTGGAGAGGTCACTTTATTTCTATAGCCCTTAATTTTTTATGAAGAATGGTTCCTAATATGTGCCTGACAAAGATGCTCATATAGTGTTGCTAAGTGAGAATATGAGAAAAGGGAGGGAATAGGATTACTGTGCTGCAGAGAGCAACACACCATCTTTCACAGGCCTGCTGTTGATGCTGCCTGTGCCAAGCCCACACTGAGGCTCAAATAGATGAGGGGCTGGCTGGCTATGGGGAGCCAGGGCCCCCCAACCATGCAAAAGGCTGCTGGCAGCATGACTGCACCTTCTGCACCCAACTTCAGGGACCTTATATAAAATCCTTCTGGTTGGACAACACCTTTAAGATTATTAAGTCCAACCATTACTCTTCCCTCTCATCCTGTCAGGGCCATAACGAGGAGTGCATGGACTCTCTGTGTGGGGCAGGTGCTCCTGGGGACACCAGTGGGTGTCCCGGGTGGCTGTGGGTCAGCTGCCAGGTGGCGGTGGGGAGGCAGCCAGCCAGAGCCCGCTCCCAGTGGCAGCAGCATATGCTTTGCCCAAACAGTCGTTTGAAATCTTCCAACAACTAATTAGTACAACCTGGAGCATGTTGGTTGTTAATTTGTGAATGAAGAGAAGGAAGGGAAGAGGAAAAGCGAGCAAGTGAGTTCAGGGCGAGAGCATATGCCCCGGGCTCACAGACAAATGCCATGCTGTCCCACAGGGCCAAGTGTTGGCACCTTTCATTTTGGTCGGGGAAAAGCTGCTGGCAGAGGTTTGCAGCTCTGATAGGTGGCCAGGGGGCCCTTCCACTGCTTGTGCCCTGAGTGGGGGGTAATGCTTTGGGGGCTCCCATGTTCAGCATGGGGTGGGTCAGAGGAAACCTCATGCCTTGCAAATGCAGAAGCTGCTTTTGCGGTAGTGCTGCATTAACTCTTTGCGACAAGTTATTTAGCTTTGAAATGGAGCTGGGTGTCTGGATGGAGAGGACTGACAGCTCAATTTTTCAGAAATTTATTGTCCCCAAGTAATTATATGACCTGCTTTGGTTTCAGGCTTTTATCTTTGCCTGCTACTTGTTTTGCTTTAAATCTCTGTCTGGGAGCTCTGGCTCACAGGGTACTATATAATTTGGTTCTGTATATTCATTAGTACTTTCTGATATCACGGGAAAACTTTTTTTGTATAAAAGTGGCTATTCATTTTCCTGCAGTAAGTGTAAAAGTCAGCCAATGTTACCCATAAAACCAGCAGCTTATTTCATCATCCAGTGTCTCCGTGGGAAGCAACAGCATCGTTGCCAGGCCAGCTGCCTGGCATGCTTAGGAAGTGCTGTCTTACAAAGAAAAAGCAAAGTCCTGAGTGGGTACCACTCTGTCCTTGTGCAAAGGGGCCCACTGGTGTAGGCTGTGAGAGCACCCTGGGGATGCACCAGCCCCAGTCCTTGGGGACCCTGGTAGCCCCAGGCCCAGCACTGCAGGAGCAGCGTCGTGGCAGCACATGGAAGTGCGGGAGCTGAGTTCTTAAACCGGTGCAAAAGGACATTTTGTTTGTTCTTCCTCTCCTCAGCCTGAATAAACACAGTACGGTATGTCTTCAGGCTTTTCTTCACACTGTTTGTCATCTTCCCCACCATAACAAGCACTTTCCATTTTATCCCAGCTAATAAATGACAGACTCTATTATTGGGCTCATTACCGAGGCAACTGGCTGATATTATCCTGTGTGGACCAGCTCCAGCCTCCTCGACAGGCAGCACCATGGATGCTGCTGGCGCGGAGTGCTGGGGGCTCTCGGGATGCAGGCGGCCTCTCTGCTCCCCAGCCATAATTAGACATTCGGAGAGGGTTCATATCAGAGGATGCAATTCCATTCCCACACATTCCCTGGAGAAATGAGAGTTAAACAATGAAAAGATTGATTTTCCAATGAATGCCAATTTGTTTTCTAACCGGAATATCAAATTATAGAGGGCTGGGAGGAGGGAAGCACGGCACAGTGCAAGAGGGGACTTGTTTTAAATGGGCAAACAATTAATTCCTGGATTCATTACAACAATTGTAAGCGAGGGTACATGAAACAGTAAATGCATTTAATTTGGAGCCTAGCATTTCCCCTGATGAGATCGAGAGCCTCAATATGCTCTTGCCATCGATGAAGCTTCCCTTCCCTGCAAAATTTAATTACCTCTTCATTACTTCAGGAAATTGATGGGAGGCTGATGTGAGGCTGGAAACTTTACACCATGCTCCCCAAACCACCTACCTGACTCTGCTCCAAGGGCTGTTGAAATGGGACTGAAGGGGACCTTGCAGGTCCCCAGCTCATCTCCCTGTCTGTGGGGGAGAAGTGTATCCTCGCTCCCCTGAGTGTCTGTGGCATCTCTGCAGGGATGGAGACCCTGGCCAGCCCCAGCCTGGGGCTTCTGGCCAGGCAGCAGCACGCTGGCTCCTGAGCTTGCCCTGGTGTGTCAGCGAGCAGTCAGAGTGCATAGGATGGGGTTAACAGCAGCAGCGGAAGCACAGGACAAGAGCCCTGCAGGGGTGATATCCTGCAAGTGGGCATGGAGACGGTGGTTGTGCCCATCCTGCTGCTGCTGTCTGCTCCATCAGAGCAGCTAAATGTCTCCTGATGCAGCTCCTGAGGGCTCCGGCCACTTGCATCACTGCCTGGGAGAAGCTCTTCATGGCTTGCGGGCCTGGGAGAAATCAGCAGGATGGGTGTGCAGAAATAAATCCATCCAGACAAACCCAACTGACTTTCCAGGTAATTACCTAATGCCTCACAGAGCGAAGCACATCAGATGTAACACCGTGGTCGCCAGGAGGGCCTCTCCTGAGTCCTTGCACATCCCAGGCATGGCAAGAATGTGGGAGGTTTGGACCTGGCTGATGAGACAGGCTCAGAGGGCGATGCTGAGCAGAGACACTGGCATCACTCCGGCTGGGAGAGCCACTCCAGACACATAATGCAGCTGATGGCTGGCAAGGATCCAGCTGCCAAGGACTGCTGTCCATGAGTGAGAACCCAGGTCCTGCGTCCAGAGCAGCCAGCACCCCGAGGGAACACACTATCCCCCTGGCACCAGTCAGCAGGGACTGGTTTCATCTTGGCAAGAGTAAAAAGAGCAGGGGCCCTGGGCCCTGCTGCTGATTAATGGGTTTCAGTGATGAGCAAGTGCATGAGACTGCTGTATGCTTCCTACAAAGCCCTGGCACTGCCTCCAGTGCTCTTCAGGTGCTTTCCCTGAAAAGCCAGCTCCAGACAGAGCTGTCAGCAGTGCTGATGTGATAACAGATTTTGTTGGCAGTGCTGGTAAACAAGTGCCTTGGAAACCTCAGCTGAAAATAGAGTTGTGGCTGTCTCCTGATCTCCTAAGGAGAATGGAGCATCCCCATGGAGCATCCCCTCTGCCCAGGCACTTTTTCCAGAAGTCCCCAGATAGCTCATTCTGCTGGTGCAAATATAGCAGTGACGTACGTACTCTGTATGGGGCCTGTGGCTTGGAGCCTCCCCCCAGGTCCTCTCGCACTCTACAGCAGGCACCAGTATGCAAGGCAGACCTGAGCCGAGCTTGACCTGCTCATGTCTTTTAAGAGAGATGATCCATTTTACGGGCTGCCATAAAAGCACAAGGAAATACATACAAATCGGGCAAAACTGCCATTTCTTCGGAACGATCCTTTCTTCTCTCAGCAATGGGGACCCGTGCGGAGCCCATTAACAGCGCTCCTTGGAGACCCGGTGATGCTGGAGAAGCTGTCAAAGCACACAGCCCCTGCCGGGGAGCTGCCTGGAGAGGTCCCAGCATGGCAGCTCTCCCAGCACACGCAGCCCCCTGGGCCTGAGGGAGCCTTGTGGGCAGTCTGGGGGCTCCGCAGGAGTACCTGGTCACCACAAGACCCTTTGGACAAGGTTTGGTTTCCTTCTGTAGATTGACCCACTGTCTTCCAGGCTGCCCCTCCTGTAAAAATAAATGTTAGTTGTATGCAGTAAGAGGAAAGAAGCACAGTGATATGGAGGGTTTGACATTGCCTGGGGTTTGGGGAATTTTCAAAATTGTTTATTTTGCCACAAAGCAAATGGTGAAATTGCCCCTGAAGTGCTTGCCCTAGTTTCCCCCGTTTTTCTTTTATTTTCCAAGCCCCCCAGACATGTTGAAACCCTCAAATCTGAGACCAGCAAGAGATGATTCAGCAAGAATATTACAGCACCTTTTAGGTATGAAATTAACGGTGTGTAATTAGATTGGCAATAATGAGAAGTTATTTAATAATTCATTTCTTCTTATGAATTATTTGGTGTGTGCTTAACTTCAGGGTTGATGTGTTATTTAGCAGAGAACATCTCTGGAGCCCTCTTGGGGCATCCTCTGGGTGCTGCTTGTGCTGCACCCCACTCCGCACCAGCTCCCTGAGGGCCAGAGGGGCAGCACTGGGGAGTTCTGAGCTATCCCCAAATGTAAATCCTTTAAAACATAGAAAATCTTATTGCAGACAACATCAGAGCCACAAGAGACTTCTGCTTCTGCAGAGGGAGGAGAGACCTGTCATCTGCATGTCTGTGTTTATGGTTTGAGCTTCCATTTGCTTTTGTTAACTCTAAGTTGCTAAATTTACAAGGAAGGAAGTAAATCAGCCTTGGCCCTTCACAGCACCACAAGACATTATCTGCAGGTTGGGTTAGTCTCAGAGCGTCTGAGCTCAGCTCTCAGAAGCAATGAGTTTTGACTGTAGCCATGGAGCCATCTGTCCTGCCAAGCTCAAACCCCCGGGGAACTGTGGTCCTAGAGCCTGCTGGGCACTGCACTGCCTGCTGATGACAGCCATCACCCTGCCTGCAGCCTGGGCATGCCTGTCTTCCCTGCCCAGCCCCGCGAGGTGCCCCAAGCTCTACCAGGCACCAGAATCACCTGGGCTTTCTAAGCCTCTTGGCCCTATTCCTTTTGACACTGGCTTCCTGGTGAGATGCTGAGATTAGCAGGACCATCTCTGACTGCATTTCTCACTGCGGTGCTCTGCCTGGTTAGAAAGCCATGTCAAGACTCATCTTCTCTGAAGCAGAGTAGGTTCTCCTGTGGGTCTCCAGCACACTGTTAAAATTATCACCAATTACTGAATCAGCAACACCAGATATATTTCTATGGCAGGGTCTGGCTGACCATGTCCACTCCCTACCCCGATCAGAAAGCTGGCTCAAAATATTTTTGTGGGGTGCCACAGGCAGTCGCTGCTTTGTAAAATTCAGGCTCTTGTCACCTTGGGATGGTTTGACACACTGAGATGTCAAAGGTAAGTCACCGACACACATCGATGGCCACCTGAATGTGGGTTTTACTCTATCAGCATCACCATCCTCATCATGATTCCTGCTTCACTTCTAATCACTACTCATCTACTTGGAGAGTTGCACCTTCCTCCTAAATGTAGCTGTAGCTTTTGGGGGATATTTATGATACTTTTTGGCTATTTTCCCTTTCCCTCCTCCCTGGCCCTGGCTCCATGGTCATTTCTCCCCGCTGTTATCCATGGTGAGGGAAGGAAAATGTGCCAGGAGTGCGTGCTACTTGCACACACCTTAAGACATTTGGTTGCACCATGGCTTATCCTCAGTCAGCCCATGAAAACCTCAGTGTCTTCAGCCCCATCTCTTAACCCAGCCCCTCCAGGACCTGGCTGCAGCTCCACAGAGGTATTCATGGTGGCCAGAGCACTTTCCGTCTTCACATCCCTCCCTTCTGCTTGCATTATCTGACTGTGGGTTTTCAGCAGACAATGCTGTGCTTAAACCCCATGTACTGAGGACTGACTCAGCCAAGCTGCTTCCAGACATATCCATCCTGCAGGATACCCCTCATCCCTGGACTTTGCTGCTGCTGAAGTAGCGATGGAGCATGTCCATCACAGTGGTACCTGTCTGAAGATCCAGCCTGGCAGGAGCACAATGCTTCAATCACAAATAACTTTAATAGCTTTTATTTTGCCCGTGTACATATTATTGAGAGAAACCCCTATGGTTTTTCATTGCATAAGTCTGTTGGCACAAAGCAATCAACACACTTCAGTCCTTGCCCTGCCTGGAGGGACCCCATGGAGGAGATAAGTTTGGAGCATGGAAATGCTCTTCTCACTGCTGGTGGGATGGCCAGCAGAGCACAGCATATGTGTGCTGGAAATGCACAGCTATGAAAGCTCTGTGATGTTCTGAGCAGTTTTTGAGACATGACTCACCTGCAGAGCATGCCAAAATTGGCTCTGTTTGTTTCTGGTATTCTCTTATTCAGATGTCTCTCCATTTCTTGAGCTTTTACTGTGGTTGGCAGGGGGACCATTCACCTCCTGGACTTGCAAAGTTCGTTGTGTTGGACATTTATACTAGGATATCCTTATTTCTGACCAGTCTATTTTCTTTTCAGACGTGTTTTAATTAAGTTTATTTTCCTTTCATTTTGATTTCTTTGGCTGATCATGAACAACATTGAGAATCAAGATAAAACCCAAGCGAAAAAGGTCATTTGTAAAGAAATTATTTTATTTTTTCCCCCTTCTTTCCCACTGGCAAAGGTTCAGACAACCACCCACAGGCTGGTTTCAGTTTGAATGTAACCGTAACCAAGTGCCAATGAAATGCCGCCTTCTCCTCCTTTAAGACTGCTCTAATAAGTGTCTGTGCAATGACAAGCACGTTGTTGCCAAGGTGGGATGCTGCTTCTGGGTGAGGCATGTGGTCCCAGGTGGGCACCCTGGAGCCACAGCAGCAAACCTCAACTTGCCATATTTTGCTCTGTTATCTGATGCAGTGCTGGCAAATAGTACCAGGGAGTAATTCTCTACATACCAACAGAAGCATTGCTTTTCAATATTCAGAAATACATCTCCTCTCACTCTCTCTCTCCGAGGGAGTGCAAAGGGCAATGCATCCCACAAGAGCAAAGACAGTGGCTAAATCCACTCCAGGTGCAATTAGCCCTTCTCCTGTTAGCCCTTCCTCAGCACTCACTGCTGTGCTGATCCCCTATTTTCTGCTCTGCCATCCAATTTGTTCTCTTCAGGACTTCCTCCCAGCAGCATCCTTGCGACCGAGTCTCCAGGCAGGTATGGCTCCTTGACAGCGTTACGTTACAGTAAGCTTTTCTAAGCTACTAAATGGAAAGTGTTTTCTCTTCTTTTTTCCCCCTGCCTTCTGAAAGCCTTTTCCTGCAGCATCCCGCTGTTCCCTTCCTCATGAATTTACATCTCAGTGGCTGTAATAAATTGCAATGGAAATATTGTTCTGTATTTCCAGGAACTAATCAACCAGGATTGTCTGTCAGCAAAAAGCCAGAGCAGCTGCTCAGAGGAGTCAATTCAGAGGGAGGAGTGAGTGATGCTGCCCAGAGCTGGCCAGTGCCCATGCCTGCCCCTGCCTGGCCAGAAGAACAGAGCAGATGAAGGGGGAACACTGGCTCCCCTGGCCTCCAGCCTTCCCCTACTGGTAAGGACTAAACCCAGCATTTCTAAGCATTAGATATTGGGAAAAAGGCTGCCTCTCATTTTACCCAGTTTTTAGCCACTTACTTGGTGGAGCTGGTAGCAGTCCAGGCTTGGCATGCCTAGAAGTCATCCCATGGAGAGCCTTTGAGCAGAGTTTGCAACAAGGGTGCTGCTAATACCAGCACCAAGCTGAAACAATTTGATGAGTTATGTATATTGATGTCAATCATGTTTCCCCTTGGTCATCCTCTCCCTTCAAGGAGGTGCAATAAATCATGTGCATTTTCTGAGTGCAAGCCTGTGTTGCCTGGCCTTGGAGGCAGAGAATGAAGCCTGAGAACCATGTGGGTGGGAAAGTGCAGGTACTCCTACAAACATCAAGGAAAACACTTACTTGCAGCAGGTTTAAGACAGCAAATCCAGTCACTCCTGATCCAACCTAAGGTCCCATACAGCCAAAAGGAGGCTTTAAAATGTCCTGGGGAAGAAGCAGTGATTCAAATTGCTATGTCTAAATCCAGGCTCATGTATTATGTATTTCTCACTAGAGTTTGCACAAAATCAATGAGATAGCATCCATCAACACCCTGTTCTTTGATGAGTGTGGTGGCGAAGCCTGTGCACAATGGCAAAGGCTGGCAGTGGGAATGCAGGTCGGGGCAGGGCACAGCTTAAAGGCAGAAGGAGCACAGGGAGAGGAGGAGGAAGGCCTACCCTAGAGCTCTGGTCACTGCTGGGAATTCATAGCAGTCTGGACATGGTAATGCTTCCCTGGCTTAAGGTGCAGAGCTGCGTCCCTGTGACTTCTGAGTTCTTCACTCTTACATTCTCTTCCCTACACACTCATTTATGTACACAAATAAAAGCTAGGCAGTGACCTACTGCTTTATGAAAAATCCCATCGTGCCCATTTTAACTGATTTAGTGTGTGCTAAGTAGTTTTCAGAAGATAGGCTTAGTACCGCTTCACATTGCTCTTTTTGAGAAATACAGCACTTTCCTGGACCACAGCAAATTGTCTTCCCTCCAGCTTCCCCTTTTGCCACAGGGAGTGAATTTCAGTGTTGGTTTTTTTTTCAGCTCATTATTCTAAGCATTTCCCGTTAGGTGTCTGATTAGCGTTCACAGGCTGTGCTGTGTTATAATATCTGCTTCTGACGTGGGCTGCAGCAGCCAGAGGAGAAATACATTGCATTTTAGATTGAGATAACAGTTTAATCTGATCTTCAGTTGGGAAAGAAAAATCTGCCAGGGAAAGTCCAGGTCCCTGAAGGCAGTATACAAGGCAGAGGTGCTGCTGGCTCCCATAAACCTTCCCTGCAGAGAGGTGACACATCCTCAAAAGAAAGCACTGGGAGGTCTTCCTTCATGGCCATTTTTCAAGCTATCTTTAAGCCTGTGATAAGCCCCATGAGAAGGCTCTGTGCCATGAAAGAAAAGAGAAATCGAAGCTTTCCCTGGCTTTGCGGAGAGCTTGATGCTTAATGTAGAGAAACCTCCCAGCATTTGCAAATACTGCAGGAGGAGCAGCAGAAGTAGGTTGTCCTCGAGAGGAAAGTCAGCCCATAGTCTGGAAGACTGTGCTTCAAAACAGGGCAAGGGTCCTGGCCTCGCCTGGCCAGACAAGGTGAGAAGGAGTCGTCCTTGCCCCCCCCCTGCATGTCACATGAACACCTCACTCTCTGCTTGTCTTCAGCATTACCATACCATGACAGCCTTGAAACCTCAAAGTCAGATTTACTTTTAAGGCAAGGTTAGCCAAGAGCAGTGAAAAGATCTCTTCATGTTTACAGTTAAAAGATTTTAAGCCTACTCTTTTTTTTATTTTTTTTTTCCATACTAGCTGTAGTTATAAAGAAAATCTAAACCAAAAAAAAAGCAAGCAAAATTTCTGATTAATCATTTCCTATGTTTGAAGAAGAAACTCTTTGGTTCTGAGTTCTTCTGAAAACAGAGTCCTCCCATGCTGGGCAAACAGAGTTACCCAGCAACAAGGCAGGGAAAAATAAAGGCAAGGGGAGGTGAGGGGGAGAGGAGCAGAGCCTGTTTTCTCCTCAGTGTTCTTGGCAGACTCTGTGTGCAGATGCAAGGGGAGGTGGCCTGAACTGCTGCATCTCCTGGGCCATCAGCTGCCACCTGGCTGGCCACTGTCCTCCTCCCTAACACTCTGGTTGGAGGCTGGTCTGTAAGGAGCCTGCTCCTTGGCAAGGCATGAGGACAGTCCCTGGCTATCCATGGATGCTCCTTGCTCCATGGAAAGGCACCTTCTTTGAGACACCCAGAACTGGGCATTGATCCGACCCCCCAGGAATCCTTTACTTGTTCCAGCCGGCTTAGCAAGAAGTTCTACCTCTAGCTACACCCTGAGTCTTTAAGGAGTCATCGAAATCTGGCTTTGAAATGCCACATGATGGAACAGCTTGCCTGGAGTTGTGGTGGAGTGTCTGAGGGTCAATTACACTCCCTGCATAAAAACATTAGGGCATCCTGTCCTTAATCTTTTTTATGGCTTTGCCTGCTAGATTTAAAAGCCCTGTATATAAACAAGCCCTTAAATAAATAGACCTGGAAGTATAATCTCCTCACATAGATTCTTACAAAATTGTGTTCAAACCATCTCAATCTTCAGACAAACTAAATGGATTGAGACCATTAGGTTTCTCCCTCTAAAGTGGCTTTTAGAGATGACCCTGCTCTGAGCTCCCCCGATTTTCCTACCTGTGCTTTTAGATGTGCAGGCAAGTCACTAAGTGCCAATATCAGCCCATATCTCTGCTTAGCTTTTTCCTTCGTATTCGTCCAAGGATCTCATCAGTCCATTTGTGCACAGCATTAAAATCCTCATGAGCACTCATAATTCCTCTGCGTCCTGACAGTGTCTTCATCCACAACTGCACTGCACTTTGGAAGAATTACACTGTATTTGCTACCTGGCTGATCATCACAATCCTCAATCATTAATAAAAGCCTGCCTGATCAACGCCCCATTGAATCACGAGTGTGATATTTTTAGAGGGATAATCCTCTAAGAGAGATTTTGGGGCTAGTCTTGCTCACCCAAGTACCATCTGGAAGCTCTGATCTTCTTATTCCCAACCAGGACAAAGTGCTGCTTCCACCCTTTGAGTGCTTTTCACATTAGAGAAGTTGTAGCTGAGGCACAGTTGGAAGAGGGGTCAGGCACATGATTTATGATATAAGTACAGTTCATTGTAACTCCAGCTGGCAACTTCCTAAGCCAGGCATAACTCATCTTTCCATCTTGTGGCTGCTGGGAGGGCTATTTAAAGAGGAAGAGATTGCACCAGGAGAAAACAAATGGAGGTGTACAAGCAAAAACCTGTGAGGCACTCTGCCAGTTCAGGAGGCGCAGGAGAAAGGGAGCACAGAGATGTAGGGCTGACGGGAAGCACTGCATTTCCTTTGGGTTTGTTCCTCAGGAAGCTTTACTCTGAATTTCTTTGTGTTACATTAATCTGTCCCCTCAATAACCCCCCAGTCTGGTAGTTGCAGACAGCAGTATCATCCCTCGAGCCTTCTTTTCTGAGCAGACCCAGGGCTTTTGACCTCTCTGTTGTCCTGTGTTCTGTCCACCTCAATATCTTGGTGGACTCCACTGGAGTCACTCCAGTATATCCATAGCCTTACTGTGCTGCTCGTTTGTCTTGTGTGTCAAGGGCAGAAATGTTTGTTTCACTTCTCTGAGCCTTGTAGCCAGGCCTGGTTTAGAGATGAAAGGCTTTCCTAAGAGCCTGCTTGCAACTGCTGCACCTTAGATATTGTTGTGCCTCCTTGTGTTTGAGCCAATATCAATATTCAGCTAAGCCTAAGGAGAGGAAAATCATTATAGTGTACCAGTTCCTCCTCTCTTTTACTTAGTAAAGAAAAGGGTCATGCTGGCAGTAGATCTGGAAGGATTGTATTGTGTGCTTTTAGGCAGAGACATCAGCTAAGTCCTTCCCAGGATGAGAACAGCCCTGACCATCCCAGGGCAGACCGCCAAACTGAGGAACTCCAGGCTCTGTGGGGACAGGGTTTACAGAGTCCCCTCAGTAAGACTGTGGTAGGGACAGGATGGCAAAACACAGGCTGCTAGGTCACTAACCTTCCTGCCCCAGGGTCCCTGGCCAACCACACAAGGCTGCTCAGAATGCTCCAGAAATGGTCTTGGTGCAGAGCACATAGCTTTATCTCAAGTGCTCCTTCAGCAGGAACTGAAACTACCACTGCTCTTTTCTCCAGCCACCCTGTCCCAGGCTCTGTCCCCTGCATTCATTCTCTTGCTGATCCCCCACAGCTGTTTCTTTTTCCCCTCTCCCTCCCAAAGGGCAGGTAACACCCTCTTTTTCTGTTTCCCTGCTTCCTTTCCTTGGCCTCAGCCACCTTCCTGAGGTCCATCACCTGCAGAATTCTCCTGGATGGCCGATCAAGTACTCGCCAGTGCTGACATAGTGCCTCATCTCCAACTCCTTTCAACATCTGTACATCTCCTCCTCTTCCCAGCCTGCTTAATAGCTTGAAAGGAAAATTATCAGTCCTATGGAGCAGGCTAAGCCTTTGTATGTAGGCCTGTATGCAATTCAAAAGTCATAGTTAGACTAATTCATTAAGCCATTAACTATGCTAAAGCATGCAAAATACATTAAAAACCTCTTCTTAAGTGGCAACTTGATCCCGTGGCCTTTAGGGTCAGTGCAAGCTGATATGCATGGCATTAGTGCTGCTGCAGGATTTAAGAGCTCCTGCAGAGCACTGGCCAGTACTGCCCTCTCCTCCCCACAGAGAGGCACAGGAACCTCCTACCTACAAAGCTGCCAGAATTGCTCCGAACTGCTCTGAACAGCAATCTGCCCTACAAGGCATGCCTGGCCAAAGAAATTTTTTTTCTCCTGTCTGCAGGTGACAGCAGTTAGATGCGACTTATGGTGCCAGGCCAGCGCAGGGAAATGTAAGCACCACCTGCGGCATGGATCCAGCTGAAAGAGTGCCAAGGGTCACCGAGCACTGTGCTGCTGGGAGTCATCTCCGATCCCTCCCAGGGCAGGAGGTAGGTGCAGGGCCCCAGGGCAGAGGCTGAGATGCCCACAGCACAAGGAGCACCATGAGGAGCAGGTGTGAGTGGGAGATGGCTACGGGATGCCCACATTCCCTGGGGAGTGCCGTGCTTGGACAGAAGGCCAGCAGGTAGGAAAAAGCTTTCCAGATGGCAACAGTCTGGGGGTATTGCACAGGCTGTACATTTCTCCATGCTTATTTAGTGGTGTTTCTTCTGGATAAAGGCATTTGTCTTCCCCTGAGACACTGCTGCTGTTTCACTGGACTTGAGGTGGCAGCTACTATTGAGTCCGTGAGTTTTTCTGGAGAAAGAAAATTCCCAACTTTGCAGAACTTGAAAGGCTACTTTTGGCTTTTGAATACTGCCCAGCTAAGCAGAAGCACTGAGCAAAACCCCACCTCTGTCAGCTTCTCAAATCCAGGCACATCCTGCAGCTTTACTCTTGGTGTGGCACAGGGTGTGAGGGCAGGGAGGCAAGCAATGGGAGGCAAGATGAGAGTTGAGCCCCTGCTGCTTGTTCCACCCTCAGGCAATGCTGAGATCATTCCTGTAGCAGTGCACAGCATCCCTGGGAGTCATGACTCCCATTTCAGAGGGGTCACCTCCTCCTGGAGGCCCAGCCTTTGTGCATGGTGTTGACCAGCCAACACCAGCCAGCTCCAGACCCAGCCCCCAGCTCACGAAGCAAGCATGATCTCCTCAGTGAGGCCTCTGCAGCTTCTCCCAGCATGAGATAAAAGTGGTTTATTGCTCAGCACTAACAATGTGATTTGCTAACACATTACCCAGGGGTGGCACAATCTGTACTGGTTAAAGGGAAATGTTAAAACTGTCACTTCGGCAGGAGACGTTCAAATGTGCTAAATGGGTCATGTCGTTAAAACAAATATTCCCAACCTAAATTTATAAAACACCTTAAAGGGACAGATATCTGAGCACTGCAGCATCCGGAGCCTCTCTCTAGCTGGCAGCCACAGCATCACTCAGGTGCCAGTATGTGGCTGAGGCTCCTTTTGCGCAAGCAGGAATTCCTGTGCAAGACAAGTGCACCAGCAAGGGACTGGGTGGTCACAGCTCCTTACTGCAACCCAAGGGGCAGGCTGGAGGGGTCTAACAGCACCAAACGGCAGAAGGAGGAGTGGGTTTTTATGGGGTGGCACTTGGCCAGGACAGGTGGAAGGCAAGCAGGAGGTGCAGCAGGGGCCGAGCTGTCTGTGGGCAAGATGGAAAGCAGGGCTGCGGAGCCTTCCTCAGGGGCTGGAAATGCATGCTCATAACCTACACAAAGTGCCTGTCCTCAGCACCTTAGGATTAGGGAGCAGAAAGCTGCACTTCCAGCTGCACTGAAAGAAGCCCTCACAGGCAGCTGCCCACTGGTGGCAGCCAGAGGACAGCTTGAGTGCAGGGGGTGTTTACTGCTGATGCACCATCACCTGCCCCAAACTTTGCTTCCAGACATATAACCTGTGACCCTTGTAGCAATGGGGGCAGATTCCCATCACACTCTGGTCCTGCTATGGAAGACGCACCAAGGTGGCACCAGCCTGCAGGCTTGGCAGGATCACAGGCCTCTCTGCCAGGCAAAGCAGCTGAAAGAGCAGAGGAGAAGCAACAGCCTGTCCTCAAGCCTACCTCAAGCAGGGCATTGTTGCTCAGGATGGGAAGGTAGTGTTACCCAGAGGTCCTCAGCAGTGGCCAAATGACCCCACTTAGTTGCCAGTCAGCTGTGATCCTTGACATGGTACCTCCAGGAATGCAGGTGCCACCTACCTAATTCTGGGTTGATAAGCATGCCCAGGGCTGAAGTGGCACAGGGAGGAGGACATTGTGGGTTTGATGCTCATCTTGCAAGGACACCGCAGCTGAGGTGTGTGGTGTCAGGGCACAGGTTGTTTCAATGCGCTGCACGTTCCAGCTGTAGCCAAGAGATGCTCTGTGAGACAGGGGACGTCTTTGCATCTCAAAAAAAGGCCTGAAGGACTCTCCTTGCAAAAGGGAGAACTTCTTATCAACTCTGCTGGAAATATTTTGTAGGGAACTGAGCTTGTAGAAACGACCTTGTTTTCACCAAACACAGATGTGGGGAGGGGTTGTCAGTGTCTTCAAGATTTCCTTTTCTCCTGAACTGTTGCACAGTGTTATTCCGAGCTGGCCACTTCATGGGAAATAAAACATTTGAACTAGTGTCAGATGTTGGTTGGCCTGGCCCATGGTGCATCTTTCCAGGAGGAGAGCAGACACCCAGCCCAGAGCTCATGTGAGCCATGGATCACCCTCTCCTCCCAGCTGCAGGGAGCCCATGGAGTGCAGAGATCTAAGCCCACATGGGCTGTCTCACCCCTCAGCTCCCCTGTGCTCTCACATTTAGCCCTTGCTGCCCACCCATTCAAAAAAAGCAAAGGGAGCTGTTACCCCCCACCCTACCTGTGAGAGCAAATCCTGTCAGTGCTGTGACCAGCGCTTCAGTCATTAGGAGGGAACAGCACAGCAACAGGGTGAATCCTGCCATTCCCGTGCATGGGTAATGAGACAAAGGATCCCTCAGGGGTCCCTCAGTCTTCCTGCTTCACAGCCCCCTGGCATGTAAGCAAGGCACTTGTGCTTTGCCATACCCTCTGATACCTGCTTTGCTTAATTTAAAAAGAAAAAAACAGCTGCCTCATGTCTCAGCCTCTCTGGGGACAGCAGCTTTCAAGTGCAGAAGGAGTGGTGTCTTCCTCTGCAGCCAACGGGTTTGCCTAGCTAACTGCCCTGGGGATGAATGGGAAATTCTCTGATTTCCACCTACTTCAAGCCATGGCAGACCCCAGCAAGGTCTGTGCATTCTGACGCTAGGGAAGGAGAAACTTTAAGTGCTGGATGCCCCTGCAGCATCAAGAGATCTAGGAATATTCTTCAAGAGCTGCTGAAAGATGGCACAGCTGAATCTGTACATCTCCATCTTCTCCCTCCTTTGTTTTCCTGTATTACAGCTCTACTATCTGATCTTTCTTCCTCGGACATGCTGATAAGCACATAATGAATATGCCTCCTGCACTATGAGTAGGAGCACGGTGAAATGCACATAGCAGTTTGCAGTAACTATTTCAGGCTCTCTGAAAATCCTAGCAGCTGTCTCCAATTCAGTTATACACATTTTCCGTTCTGAAACCATTAGTTGCAAAGCAAGGAGCATTATTTTTGCTAACACAGAAGGTCAGGGGATGGGGAAAAATTCTCATCTTTGGTGGAACAGCAAAAAAAATATATTAAACGTTGCCATGTACTCCAAAACTCTAAAATAATGCAGTAGTGAGCCAAGTGAATATACTGCCTCTTAATATAATATAAAGCAATCAACAGCAATAGAAAAGTATCTTAAAACTAGATATTGATTTCCTGTCCACTAAGATATATCTCAGCCATTTCCCAGCCTTTCTGAAGTCACAGCCATGGGGCTAGAGCCCTGCGCTCAGGCTGGCATGGGCAAGGAGAGGCCTGACCGGCAGCAGGACCCAGGATCCCCCCCATCACCTTCCAGAGAGCTTAGATCAGAGTAAAACAGGAAAAATGAGATGAGGTCTTTTTCAAAACCAGCAGAAGCAGAACTCTCATACAACAGCAACAGCCTAGAAATATTATTTTAAATTAAGAGTCATTGTCTAGCACAATCCCCAGCTGCTTTCTCATCTACAGTCCCCTTATTTCTCAGTCTGCAACAGAAGCATCACCACACACCTACTTGTCACAGAGTGCTGGAAACACTGCAAACATCATTCCTTTGGAGAAATCTCCTTTGTGGGCACACCTGTGCAAACCCCAGGCCTATGTGCGGGCAGCTGGCTGCAGGGTAGCAGCCAAAGTTATACAGAGATGCTCATGCAAACGGTGAACACCACCAGCAGTATAGCAGAGTCCCAGGCAAAGCACGGGGCATGACAGAGCATGGCCATCCAAGAGCAAAACCAGCCCCACTGCTCTGTATAACTGTCCGTGACTGGTTTATTTTCAATTAATTGTCTGGGAACTTTTCAAAGCCACGCAGATGTTATTACTCACTGCACCCTGTCATGTTGAGGTCCACCATTTAAGTACCCAACATGAAAAAGGGAGTAAAGAGGTCCAGCATACAGTGATTTGTTCTGGTATTCCTGTCCTCACCAGCACAGACCCCTGGGCTGGCATGAGCAGTAAGATGCTTTATTCAGAGGAGCTCAAAATTGCAACTGCCCAAGCAGGACACAGAATCACTCCCAAACCATTTATTACTGTCATACAGTACAAAGGAACTGTTTCTTTTGGTTACTATTTTGAGAAATCAGGAGAGGACTAAAGGACCAGAGCCTCTTGTCTGCTGCCCACCATATTCTTATTTCTGACCATCCACTTGTGGCTGCTCAGGGTGTCTTCAAGTACGAGTGAGCCTTTACTGAGCCCTGGAAATACCCAGGGATGAACAGCAGATGTAGAATTCTTAGGCTGCTTTGATCTTACTGTGATTTTCCTGGGATTTGCTACCAAGGACATTCACCAAAGAAAGAACCAGGATCCACTCTGCTGCCCACCAGCTGCTCCCACCCATGGAAACACCTGCTGTTGTTGTGGAGTCCCAGACAATTCCAGGGATCTTTCTTTAGGTGGAGGGAAGGCACAATTAATAGCATAAGGAAGGTCTTTGGTTTATCAGTCCATTGATCAGAAAAGAATTTCTAGCAGGTAATTTGTGGTTTGCCAGTGTGCTAAAAGCAGGAGGGAACAGACTTTTCCAACTGTGCCCTTTCTAGTCTTTCAAATGTTATACTGAGAGTCGTTAAACGTGGATAAAGATCAGCACTAGTTGGATAGGAGGACCTAGGTGCATAACACCTGGATTCAGTAAAGCAAAAGAACACCAAGATTATGTCAGAAGAGCAGGGGACATTGGAGGGAAGGTTGAGATTTTTACCTTTTTTTTTTTAAGGCTGACCTAGGGGTATTCATCCTCAGTTTGGGGGTGATTCAGCATCATCCAAACACATTCCCATGGGCAGATGTACTGGATTTTACTTTATGCAGCTCTCAATTTAGTAGCAGGCATTTGTATATACTCATATAAGTCAACATGTAACAACTAAATATAGCAATCTTATTGCTATTACCTCATTAAGGAACCACCTATGCTATTCTTGCTCTGTACGACACGGTTCTGTGAACCTCCTGGGCATTGCAACGTCACTGCAGGTCACTGGTATGACAATACAACAAGGACAAAAGTCATGCAAATCTTTGGAGGCTTTTCAAAGGCTAGATCTGTGGTAAGAGGAAGGCAGAGCCCAGGCTGGACTCCCTTGCATGGCAAAGACTGTGATCCTGCACCAGGCAGGTTTCTGCTCCCTGAGCCGTACCAGCAGCAAATGCCCACTGGGACCTTGGCCAGACCTCAGCCTCTCTGCTAGCAAGCAGCCCTGGGAGAGAAGGGAGCTCTTCACCTCTCCCGTGATCACGGACGCAAATTAGTCAGGCTTCTGAGGCTGCCTGGGGAACTTTATTTTTAGAGGATCCTCTGAATTATGCATGAAACATAGGGAGAGAAGGTGGCATTTTATGGGAAATCATAGCATGGGGCTGCATCAGCCCCTTCTCAACACAGGCACTGGGGATTCCATCAGACATCTGTGCTGAGCATGGGACAACTCCAGCAGGAGCTGGAAGGGAAGGTTTGCTGCAGATACACCCCCTGAACCTGTGCAAGTCCCAAAGCCAGCTGTAAGCTCAGTTCAAAGCACGAAGAAGATTAGAGGAGAGCTATAAAGGATCACTGGTTTGGGACCCAGGTGCTGAAGTGTCCCCTTGCCCCATGGCCACCAGCCCTGTGCAGTGCCATGGGAGTCCAGCTGCTGGCCACCCACAGACACATCCAGCTATAGGGTGGTCTCCAGTAATTACCATACACACTGCAGGGGGGGAAACCACAGCTGGGACATGCTGCAAAGCTCTTTCTTAGTTTCTGCCCACCCCCCAGCTACACTATTTAGAAAAGTTCATTCCTGCTGGCTCACTTCCCTTAATCCTCCTTTCCCTGCTTTTACAGAGGCAGGAAACCTCCTAGATGTTTCCAAGAGGTGACTCCTGAGATTCACATGCAGTGATCTGGGCTCTGGTAGCAGCAAGCAGCTTTGGAGCATCTGAGCTGGCTCAGGGTAGACAGGAGCATCCACAGGGTTGCACTGACACTTCCTGAGATGGCATCAAACCCACAGGTCTTGGTAAAAGCAAGATTTCAGAGGAGAGTAAAGAGGAGAGTTAAATTTCAGAGCTTCAGACAAACCTTTCCTATCATCCCCAGCAGAGCTAGAGATAAGGGAGGGCTCAGCTATGCTGTGGCTCCTGGCTCTGAGCAGGGGGAGCAAGGGGAAATGGTGCGAGAGGGCCCAGAGACAACCCATGCATCCAAGAGACTGGACATGGATGGTGATGGAATAAGTAAACATGTTGCTAGGAGACACCAAATTTGGGATCAATAATTCATGAGGATCTCTGCAATGAAGTGAATAATTTAGGGATGTGGGAGGCATGGGGAGAAATGAGGAAGAGGCTTTAAAGGCCCCCATCCAGCCCATGACCTGGGTCATGGAGCCTGGCACCCAAAGAGCTGGGATGGAGCTGGGGGTGCTCCCTAACCAAACCCAGACACCTTCTCCCAGCAGCAAGCCTGTGACCACTGGTCCCCTTCCTGCACATCATGCCAAAACAGCACCCAGCCTCACATGAATGAGGAAAGACCTGGGGCTTCTCTATGCCTGGAAGGAACATCTAAGACACCAGCTCAGCCTGGACTTCTCAGCATCAGTGGAACCCAGACAAGGATCAGGAAATACCATCATCAGTTTAGAGGCCATTTGCCATTTCAGACTCATCTAAATGATGATACATTTGACAAAGTGTTTTTCCTTCCCCAAAATATTACGGTTTCTAAGTCATAATGTTAAATAGAAACAATCCTGAAAGGCTCCAGTGATCCATTAGAAATGTTTCATTTAGAACTCAAGCTAAATTTAAATGAGAATGATAAGTACTGCAGAACAAAACCCGAAATGTTTTCTTTAAAGTGGAATTGAGTGCTTCATTCAACATGAAATAAGGATTTTTTTTTTTAATTTTTTTTTTTTTTTTTTTTTAAACAGCTCTGGTCACTGAACCAGTAAGAGAATTTTATTTTATTTCAGAATACTTCTCAAAATGCAGGTCTGTAAATGAGTTTAGGGAGGTAACTTGACTGGTACCACATAAATGTTTGGATGCTCCCCTCAACTGGAGTTCAAGGTTTTGCCCAGCCTCTCAGGAGACAGGACCCAGCCTGACATCCAGTTTTCCCACACAGGTTCATGTCACCTCCCCTGTACATCCCTCCCCAGTTCGTAAGTCACATAGCTCACTGGAGGATAAGACTTCTTTCCCAGTTTCTTTCCCCAGGAAAGGAAAGATGTTCTTGGGGTTTGCAGTACTCTGTGCAGAAACTTGGAAGGGAGCCATCCTAACTGCCCCGAGTTTGAAAAGGATACCACAGCTAAGAAGGGGGGGGAATTTTTCCCCCACTCCCCACTTTAAGAAAGCCCAGTACATTGAGTCTGCTGGGAAGATCTCTGATAGCACCATAAAACCTGGTATTCATTAGCATTCAAGAGAAAGAGCATTGTTTGGAACTGCCTCAGCTCCTCACAAGCCAGAAACACAATTGGAAGAAAACAACCAGAGTTTGATTTGCTCTGAAATGAAATGGACTTTGGACAGGGACTAGTTTCAAAATTGCCTGGTACTAGCCAAGCAGTAAAATTCTGAATGAGTGAGCTGTTCTCTGAGCAATAAAGACGGCTTCCCCACCCCCCCAAAAAAGTATCACTTTGACACTAGCAAAGACTTTGTCAACTAGGAACGTCAAACACCATTTCCAAACCTAGCTTCATCCTATCATCACGCTCTGGAGCCCTGCTGGCAGCAAGGCTTTCTGCACCCTCAGAGCTGAGTGCAGAAAGCCTGAGCGTGGTGATTGGGTGCTGAGCACCCCATGGGAAGTGCTCTGAGAAATGGCTGAAATGGAGAGCAATTAATTACTTGGAACCTGGCAAACATGCCAGTGACCTGAGGGGGATCCAGTAACAGAGAAACCATTCTGCTCTAGCTGCAATATTGTATCCCTTCACTATGGGCTTTACAAAGTGCGGGGCCCTGAAGAGCTGACCTTTTTCTCTGAACATATTTTGGGGGATAGAACTGTAAGAAGCTCCTTGCAGGAGACAGTGTAAATTAAACAAAATAAGTACTGATGTGCTTTTGGATCCAAGAAGACTGGGAAACGCTGTGGCAATAACTCCAGTTTGCACAGCTGACAGGAGGGAGAGGGCTCAGGATGAGGAGCAAACCACACGCCCATCTCCTCCAGCCTCCCTGTACTCTGCTGCTGGCACAGGGGCTTGTGAGCATCACTGAGCTGTCAGAGGTCTTCAAACAGGGAAATACATCAGCTCACAGCTTCTAAAAGGACAAAGCTCAGCTGATCTCAACATCCCTTTCTTGCACACACTGTGTGGTTGTAAGACATAGTCACATTACAATGATCTACAGGATCTTTTGCTGGAGCCTTGCCACATACTGGCTGGGTTCCCAGAGGAGCTTGTATGCCCTGAAGAGACAAAGGCTTCAACACTGTGTCCACATTTCCCTTTCTCCCCATTAGACCCCATATTCCTCCTCCCAGAACACATTCATTGCCATGCTGCAAGTAGATACCCTTTTGGTGCTGCATCTTGTGCAGCCAAAGCAGAGCTTCACAGCACATGCAACGGTAAATGCTGATGGTTTTACTTTCACAACAATAATTACTCCACAAGGCGCTTGTCACTTATTGTGCTTCGTGGTAATCAAAACCTCCACTTTGAAAATACAGGGCATATTCCTGTCTCTGCTCTGCTCTGTGTGGGAAGATCACTCATTCATGGCTTTGTCTTGCAGCCAAGTCATGACAGATGGGTGGGTTGGAGTGAAATTCAGGACTCGGTGACTCAGGAAAATTGCTCCAGTGGCTCAGGGGAGTTTCACTCCCCCTCCCAGCACCCAAAGTTGTGGCCTAGCTGCTTCTCCCCATGCAGTCTCATCTCCACAGGAGGTGTTATTGTCCCTCTCGCAGCAAGGTGCCTGGCCCAGAACCTGCATCATGCCCTATGACACCTGCTGTGCAGGGCTAGGGGCTGCAGGGGAGCCCATCCATCTCACCCCAAGTCAGGAGTGGGAAGGCGTCGATGGTGATTCATCCCCATTAAGGAAACACAACCTGTCTAGCTCCATGGCTGGCTTCATTAACTCCCAGCTCCCTCTGCCACTGGATCGATCATATGATAAAGCTGCACATCAGCACTTGGCACTCTCCTGGTCTCAACCCCATCAAGCTCTCACACAGATGGCCTGACAGAGCTGGCTGAGCTCAGCCATTCAAGCCATGCCCTGAAGACCCTTCTCCCAGCTCAGGGGAGGTCTGGAGGGTCTTAAGGGTCCAACACAGAGCACTGTGATGGTCTGTGTGCCATGCCAGCACTACACAGGCAGCCATCACTGCAGCTTACAAGTGGCAGGTCTGGGAATCTGCTGCTAGAGCTGCAAAGAAACTCTGCACTGCACTGCCAGGCAGGACACAAACCCAAGGGTCTGCATGTGCCGTGGTCATTTCAGTACAGGCTCAGACCACCCTTTGTCCCCAGGGCCATCCATGCAGCATGTGTGACTGTGGCTCAACATATACACCACTGCCTGCTACAGCTCCTTGCAGCCCTGGAGATGTTTTCTGAGCTGAGCATTTCCAACAAGGCATGTATCGCACGGATACAACTTCTCCAGTCGCTGATCTTGGGACTGGTAGCTATAAAAACCCAACTTACATGAAATCCATGGCTGCTGCTACAGCCTCAGTGTACACTGAGTGTTTGCTACCAGGATGGTGATAGATGTTTCCTGATCAGCTAAACCTTCGGGCATTTTGGCTGAGAGAAAAGTACATGCAGGAGGTCATTTGTTGTGTTGGTTTTATGCTGGAAAATTGCTCTGCAGGGCATGCCACCTGGACCTGGTGCACCTAGGGCTGTGTCCTGGGAAGTGACAAAACACATGACCTGGGTGACAAGCTTCAGACTTAGAAGGGGTTTTCCTGAAGGGCAGAGATTGCTGGAGCACAGGGAGCACCTAGAGCAGAGCACATCATGACAGAGCAGGCAGAGGTGACACACGTCAGCTGTGGGAACATGCAGCAGCCCCCTGCATCATGACCAAGGGATGCAGTGCATCTCTCCACGGTGGGCCCACAGGCAGGGACAAGAGGCTGCCCCTGAGAAGGGAACACACAACATGAAGAAGCCAAAGGAACCAGGGCAGCCATCTGACACAGTGCCAGGTGAGAGCCGCTGAGTGCAGCAGTGACATCTCTGCCACAATAGCTAATGCATAATACTGTGGTTGTCTGGCTACAGGTGCCTGAATTTAATTAGGTATTTCAGCACAACAATCATTTTAATTAAGTAAAGCCAACTGCATATGCTGGATGTGCTAGTATCTGAAATTCCCAGGCAAGCTTCCATTTCATCTCCCCTGCCATGCAGCTAATTTCCTCTTCTTTGTAAGCCGTTAGTATGAACAAAAAGCCATTTTTCCCCAGGTATGACACAACAAAACCAGGCCTCAAAAATAGGCACAAGGCTCCTGAGACAGTAGGGAAATGAAATGAAATGCACTTTGGGGCTGTGCATGTAGAGCTTTGGTCTAGGCTGGACCCCCCACATCCCACTGACCAGATGGGAACACTGCTTCAGGTACAGGGGATTTCCAGCTATAAAGAGGCTACCAGGAGCCTAAATCAGAGCACGTCTTTATGTGATGGCAAGAGGCAGCAGAGGCGAGAAGCATGAAACGCACACCAAGAGCACAATTCCCTCCATCTTTACAATTGATGAAGAAAAATCAAATAAATTGCCAAAGCGACAGCTTTAAGGACTCAGGGTAGTCCACTTTCATCAGGGGCTAAGCTCTCCTAACGTATGTGATACATCTTACTTAATGCATGTACATCCACTGCATATAGAGGCCCCCTCCATCAGTAGACAGCAGATTGCAAGGGACCTCAGGACCTGCACTGTGTTTTGAGGGGACTAGTAGAATGTGCTGGCTGTCCCACACAGACGTTCACCAGAATCTCCACCTCCAGGCTCACTCCAACAAGAGCTCCAAGAGGCTTCATGCCTTGGTTGCTCCCTTCCAGGGAGAGGGGTTACCTCAGCAGGCTGCTTCATCTACAGGTACTCACCATTTCTAATTGTCACAGGAAGAAGCAAAACCCCTTTTCTTGGCCATAACTTCATCCTGTTCTCTCCCTGCAGCACCCCAGAGCTGGTGTGATGACCTCACAGCAACTCCCACTTCCTCTTGAGTGCCCATGCCACTTCCCTAGCTCTGCTCCCACCCCCAAAGCCTTTCCAGGAGCCTGGAGCTGCCTTTTATCCTCCAGCAGCCCTGCCCCAGGCTGATTCCCATCACCCGGGCCAGCCCTGGGCATTTTTCCTCCTAAAGAGATGTGCCAAATGGTTCTTCCTGTAAATCCCCATCTGCCTGTGCAAGAGGGGTGACAGCTTGAATCTGTCAACTACTAGAGGAATAAATGGTCCACAGCTAACAGTTTTTTCAAGAAATCAAATAAACCAACAATATATGGAAAGACCACATACTTAAAAGGAAATCATTGGGGCTGCTTAATTTGTGAATCCAACCCTGCTTAACTTTTTTTTAATTACTCCCATAAAGCCAGCAGTTTCAAGCACACACACAATATAGTGAGCAGATTCAAATCTAATTAGCTGTGTTCACATTAATTAGATTCATTGTATATTTGATGCTCAGCTCTTTCTTCAAGTTTTATCTTGGAGTGTGTGTTCATAATTAATCCAAATTTAGTGTGCAGTCAAGGCCAGTTCTATAGGAAAGGCTCTGCTCTTGCTTTCCCTGTGGACAGTCCCTCACATTTGTTGCCTGGAGTCCATAAGGGATGTGGGGAGTTGGTCCTGCAGGGAATGTGGCAGAGCAATGGCTCTTTTAACCTCAGGGAGGTGTGATTTGGGGCTCCATAGAGACCTGAAATGCATGGAGAAAACATTGAGCTTAATGAGCCAGCACAGGCCTCTAGCAATAACCCTAGGGGAGATGCTGGAGCCTCTGGGTGATGCATGGGAGCTGAGCACCAGGATAGACTCCATTCTGCACCTGTCTGGCTGCTTGGAGCTGCTGTGCTCTGGCTCTGGCAGCCTTGGAAAGGCTTGTGCCCTAAGCATCACCTCTGGCATATGGGTCTGTTTGGTCCTGCTCTGTAAGCACAAACAGTAAAGCAAAGGCTGAGTGTTGGGAAAAAAAAAAAAAAAAAAAAAAAAGCAAGGTTTTCTCTGATAACTGGGGGTTTTGGAC
>JAAGNO010020058.1:124935-141144 GCA_033439905.1 Ceryle rudis
AAAAAAAAAAAAAAAAAAAAAAAAAAGCAAGGTTTTCTCTGATAACTGGGGGTTTTGGACTACATACCTCATATACACTTTCCAATAAACGTATCCCAACCTGTTCTCACCAGTAACACCCAGGAGGGTTCTACACTGGAGCTGCATGTACCCATGGGGAGGGAGAAGTGAGCCCCAGGGGATGAAGGGCAATGAGGGCCATGGGCAGGAGCCAGCACAAGGAGAGTGCCAGTAAGAAACTATGTCCAGGGGCACCAGAGCAAGAGTGCCTGGCACTGCTGGGAGCAGAGCATCCATGCAAGCTGGACCTGAGGCTGCTCTACGACAGGGTCGGGTGTCTATGCGCTCCCCAGGGCTGGCTCTGACAGAGCTGGTGGTATCTGTGAAGGGATGAGATGCAATCTGCCATTGAGCTGGGAAAGCAGGTGATGACCCGGTTTAGGGCCTGAGGTTGTGTTGAGGTCCCTTATGCTCAATCTCCAGCTGGCTGAGGTGAATGGCCAGGCAGAGGTGCCGTGCTGGGAACATGATATCTCCATGAGCTCAGAGAACAACGTTCCTTTTGGGAAGGATGTCATTTTTATAAAATCTGCCTGTCTCTACTTTAATTAAGGTCATTTTTCCTTAGCTTGATTTCCCTAGCTAAATATTTGCTCTTACAGGACACTGGTAATTATATTAATTAGATTTTTTTGTCATCTGAGAGCAGATTTGGTAGGCACAGAGGTTCCTATGGTGTGTGTGCCTGCACCCAGAAGCCTTTCCCCAGGACTGGCTGGGAGAGGCCACAGAGAGGATAGAAGGGATGGAAGGGATGGAAAGGATGGAGGAGAGGGATGGAGAGGTGGCACTGGCAGTCAGGGAAGGCAGCAGTGAAGTGCCCAGCATCACATTTCCAGCCAGGGGTTCCCTTGAATTGCTGCTCAGGGCCAAGGGAAACTTTCAGCCGGATGTTTTGGAGGAGAATTTGGAAAGTTGGAATTGCTTCCTCCTCTCCAAAAAAAGAAAAAGTAATGGTGAAGTGTTCAGTTATAAAAAAAAAACCAACAAAAAAACCAAAAACAAAACCAAAAAGTAATACAACAGAATTATTGGTTCCATTCAAAGGAAAACATAAAGACAAATCAGTCACATCTGAAAACCTCTCTCACTTGAGATTCAAGGAAATGGTTTCTTGCATAATGGTAAATTATATTATTTATTTATTTAGTATTTCCAAGCCATCACAAAGTCTGAAGAAGTGCTATTTTATGCTGACACTGACAGAAAATAACCACTACAGGTCATTTCTACTCTTCAAAATTGTCAGAGGATGAAAAGAGCAGAGATTTTTTGACTTGTCCAGCTCTGCACCCAGAAAAAACAGGGGGGTGCTGAGGCAGAGCCTGGCCCTGGGTACCATTGCTGGGCAGGGGCAAAATGCCTCTCTGAAAAACAGTTTTTAAGAACAGCTTTATATGGAACAAAGCAGAAAACACTGACTTTTAATTTCTTTTTTTTTTTTTTTTCTTAAAAAGGAGATAAGCTTGTGGCTTTCTTTTCTTTTTAAGAAAAAAAAAAAAATTGAAAAGACAGCCCTTTATTTTTGTCTTTAATATCTACAGCAATACCTTCTGGAGTTCAAGGTGTTTGTCTGCTGACAAATTCGGGATGTCAAAGGGAACTCCTGCCAGCTGGCACTGTGAAGGCAGCCTCAGCTCAAAGAGACGTGAACTGTACTGTGGGTGGCACTGGGAGATAGAAGGACAGAGAATAAACCCTTAAGATGAAAAGGCAACCCTTTGTAAGGCAAGGACTGAGATTTCTGGCATCCCTGGTTTTTGCCCCTTCTGCCCCTTTTTTTGGGTCTCGCTTTAGGTGAAAGGGGGGGGGCTTTGTCTGCCGAAGGGGGCCTCCCCCCCCCCCCCCCCCCGCACCATAAGCAGCCCCTAAGGCAGTGTGGTGGGCAATAGGGGTCTGGTGGGTGGATGGTCTGCAGGGCTTGGTCTTTCCTTGGCTGGAGGGCAGCACCTCAGCTCCCACAGACCATGGGCAAACACCATTCTTATGGCTGTTCCCCAGAGTTTGCAGGAGCCATTGAGAACTGCGATTGACTGGATTGAGCAAGCATGTGGCTCCTTATCTGCCTCTACAAACGCCCCCCTGGGGCCAGTTGCTGTAATCCAGGCTGAGGTTCTAGCAGCACTAACGAGAGCTTCTAATGAGTTGAGGAGTTGAGGGGGGCAGAGATCATGACTGGGCTGCGTGGCAGGAGGGGATGGTGAAGGGCCCCAGCACCGCTGGAGTCACCTTGGTCCCCCCTTGGTGTTCCACTCTGAGTTGTTCTGTAGGCTGAATTTTCCTGTTCCCCACCCCCAAACACTTCTGGCCACTGAGCTACATCTTACTTCTTCCTTCACCTCTGATGACATATGCCAAGTCCAATACAGCTTCTTCTATGAAGTTCTAACAAGCTCTATGATTTTGACCTTTTGCAGACCAAAAAAAAGAGGGAATAGAAAGTCAGTCCTTAGTCTGTTGAGAGAAGCAGTATTCATAGATAAAACAGATGTGGTAAAGCGGAATAGAGTTGGATGGACACCTTTTGACACAGTAATTTCCTGAAAAAAGAAAAACTATTTCATCAAAATATTGTGGAGGAAAATGTGGATTTGGGTATAAACTCACTTCAGAAGAAAGAAGAAACACGTATCCTACAAAGCTCCCTATCTTCCCATTTGTCCCTTCTAGAGCAGAGTATTTTTCTCCTTCTTGGTGGCTTTTCCTGTATACTTTAACAAACCCCAGTACAAGTAGGCAAAAAACCCTTATGCAGTGTGCAAACTGGTGGGGGCTGCAGGAGGAGTGGTTGCACCTGCTGCCCATGATGCTCACAGGGTGCTGCCCTGAGGAGGACCTGAGAAAGAGCAGGATAAAGCAGGGCAGGAGACTCCAGAGAGGGCTTAGGCCCTTGGAGACTGAGGACTGGGGTCTACAGCACCCCTCTGCAATGAGCCAAAGCATCCACAGGCTCTCTGCAGTCCCCAGATTTCCCCAGCAGGAGAGAGGCGCCCACTGCACCCTGGCCTCTTGCTGCCTTCATTTTTGGGTGTGATGGCATGGAGGGGGATGCATGGTGGGATCTGGACTTCCTGAAGGCAAAAATGTTTTCAGGGCCTGAGTGTAGGCAGGACACAGCCCAGTGATACAGATGGCAAAGGCAGAAGGAGATGGACAGCATTGGGTGGTGTCTTTCTTTTCAATACCATCCACTTTGGTTTGATGAAGCAGGTCTGGGAATGGCATCTGGTGGTCAAATATTAGCGTAAAAATTTAGATTTCTGCTTTCTGAATGAAAAAAATCTCAGTGTACTTTGGTAAATCTTCAACTCATTTTTTTTCACAAGACTTTTCTGGAGGTTAAAAATGTAAAAACCACGAGATAAATTCCATTTCATTCCAATTTCACAAAGTTTGGCTGATTCTAAATGATTTTTTGGGGTAGAGGAGGGAAAGGCATCGATTTGCTTAATTGCTAACAAAATCCAAGTTATTTCTATCAGATCTGTGCCAATATGAGTTTCTCCTGGATTTTCAGACAACCCTTCTACAGTTCAAACCCTCCTTGCAGTTTCCCATCCTTGTGTGTTGCTCAGCTCCCTAATAAATTGCAGTAGACTGGGCATCTAGCTACAGAAATCAATATGAAATTCATCTTTGCAGGTGACTCTTCTCTGGCACGCTGTGTGGCATGGGGTTTGGGAGAGCATAACTTCTGCAGTGCCACCCCACCTCTGGTCCCCAAGGCAGCAAAATAAACCTTCCCCGGGCAACAGCCTGACCTGGCACTCTCCTGCCAGTGTTATACATCAGCTATTTTGCTGCAGATTATTTTGTCAGAAATCACCTGGCACTGGGGTTGGAGGGGCACAACACCAGGGGTACAGGCTGGGGGGTCCAGCCTACCAGATAACCTGAGCCCCCTGGGGGCTGCTTGGATGCTGTGCCATCCAACACATCTGCTGTGGAGGTTTTAGTTTTTCCCTTTTCTGATGGATCGCTGGGTGATTTTTCTTTGCTTTGGAAAGAGATGCAGAAAGCTTGACAAACGGCAGGGAGAAAAATTTCTCACGCCAGAATAATTCAATTTTATTGTAATTCTTCGCTACGCACCACACTCCCTCAAACTTGCTGGGGGTGAAAATCACTTGCTGGAGAGTATAACATGCTGAAAACCTCAGAAAGCTCATTGGAGCTGGCTGTGCTTTCATCCTCCCCTGTTCTGAGCTCCAGCTTCACTGTCGGGGTGGGAAATGAAAAGTAAAAGTGTTCTGAGTGATGTCAGACCCCAAAATCCTGGACTGGGTGCTGCACCCAAAAGGGAGTCCCACACATGTCCAACAAGTGTGCAGTTCCTTGGCAACTCCCAGCTGGCCCATCACTCCACAGCTCCAGCCACATCCATGGTCCCTTCCGGGTAATGACATTTTATTCTTAAAATTTCTGCTGGAATTTCTGGTGAATGAAAAATTTCCCAGTCGCCCAAGTTTGGAAGCCAGAGATGCAAGACAGACATCGTTCCCCTGTGTCACATGGAGGTGGTTTGTTAAGTCCTTTGCAATGCTCTACCATTAAGAAGGACACAGAAATGGCAAACACCACTAGTTTTTTTTTTTTGGCAATTTATCACTAGAACATCCAAGGCACACTCCAGGCAGTCAGAGAAGGATAAAAATCACTTGGAAAGAAAAGTCAGCTCACTGTTCCCTTGGGTGATTATTTTCAGCCCTTTGGACCTAAAAAATGAATGCTGGAGTGCAGAGGGTGATGGTGTGTGAGCTGAACAGAGGCAGCCCCGGATCAGGGTGATGCTCTCTTCCTGCAAGTGCTCCCAGCTTTGAGGACAGCAGACCACCTTTGGGGCTGCAGGCACCCACAACCAGCAGACCACCTTTGGGGCTGCAGACACCCACAACCAAGCCCATCCTACTCCCCAGGGCTGGCTGGCATCACCCACACAGAGCTCTGCCTCACGGGGCTTCTCATTTTGGAAGGGATTCAGCATCTCTCGTTGGCATGTTTTTTTGGAAAGAAGAGGCACTGGTGCCTGCTTGCTGCAGGGAACGTGTCTCTTTGAAGGTATCTTGGTGCTGCTGTGCTTTTGAAAGCCGTATGGGCTTATGTCTCTGGAGAGGAGGAAGAGAGGGGAGGATAAATGAGAGCCATGAAATTGGAAGTACCTCAGTGAGCGCTGTTAGCAGGACTTGCACAAAGATGAGCACAAGGCTCCTGCAGCAGGATGGGCAGCACAAAATGGGCATCACAAGACAGGAGAGGCTGTGCACAAGAGCTCCCCTTCAGTCCCCTGAAGCAAAAATGTGGCCCTGTCACCTTGAGCATCTGTGTGTGTGTGAGAGGGCCTGTGTGTTCCCCCAGGACTGCTCCTGGGCATTGCCCCTCATGGGGCATCACTCCCTGCCCGCGGTGTGGGACAGCCCAGAGGTCTCCTGGGGTCAGCAGTGGCAGCCATGGGTTGATGATTCTCTGATGATGGAAATTTCTAGCCTGGCCAATTTTTCTGCCTCTTAACTTACATTTTATTGATGTTAGGCAGCGCTGTTTTTTAAAATCAAAATGTCATGTAATGCTTGAATCAAGTGTCTTACAAAAACCTGGAAGGCTAAATATAGTTAATTTGCACAGTAACCTTCATCCAGCAGGAGAGCCATGGCTTTGCTTGACAGGGGAGCCGAGGGGGATGGATTTTACCTCCTCCAGGTATAAAGGCACTCACAACAGGATGAGTGGGCAGAGGACCCCAGGGGACGGACAGTAGCAGGAGGTGGCCAGTATGGGCAGTCCCCAGAGGAACAGTGGGTAGCACAGAAGTCACGTGGTTTGTGAAGGATTCAGACTGACCTGGATGAGTAAAAAACACCAGCCTTGGCGGTGTGGAGTAAGGGAAAGTGTGGGGTAAGTGAGGTGTACAGAAAGGGGATGCTGCCCTTCCCTGGCTGTCACAACTGGATGCTGTCTTGCCTCAGGCAATTCACAGCAGCTCTTTCCTTTCCAGTAATAGGATTTGGGAGCTTAGCTACCTTTGTGTAATAATCACAACTCACCCCACACTCTTTCAGGCATGGATGCTTGGCTGCCTAAAAGCCTGGAAAACTGCTAATGAAAACTAATTCCTGCCTGGAGCCTCATCACCTGGCACACCTCAGGAGGGTGGTTGGGCTGCCTGTGCAGCCACCCCTTCTACTCATGCTGCCCACGCAGCTGCCAGCCCCCACACTGCACATGAGGTCTTTCAGGGATGGCAGCCACTCATCCTGTCCCCACACCTCCTGTCCTCCTCTGCCAGACTCTTGGTCACAGCCCTCGAGGGAGGTGCAGAAGGGCAGGAGCACCGATCATAGCTGCAGAGCCCCAGCAAGGAGGGCATCTCTAGCAGCAGAGGGGTTTTTAATCTCATAAAAAAGGCTTAATGTAATTCAGAGGCTGGTGCATTTCTAGCTGGAAATGAGAAAGATGTGAGTGTGCAGAAGCCTTTGGCTTTCCTACACTCAGGGCCTGGCATCCATCCTGACCTCCTTGCAGATGCCCACAGAAAAGCTCATGTTTTATTTAGCCCTCTTGGCCTACTGAAGCAACGTTTCCTGCCCCCAGCTCCTTCCCCACCCAGCTGTTTCCCTCTCCCCTCCTTCAGCACAGCCTGACGCTTCCCTGGGCACCTGCCCTTGGTACCCAGTCTGTCCACTGCAGACAGGCAGTGCTAAGGCTGCCTACCTCTGCCCAGCAAGTGCCACTGAGTCTACAGAATGGTGGGGTTTTTGCAAAAAAGAAGATGAACTGTGCAATTATTATCCTAATGGATGCGACACGTTCTCAACGTACTGACACATAACATATGGCGCAAGATTACATCCCTCTGAATGATTCATGCAGTTCATCACCACCGTGATTATCTGCTCCTTTGCAGAGTGATGCCTTCCCATGCAACTACATTTCATGACTCCCCTCCTCACAGCCCCTCCTCAGCTCCAGCTGCTGTAACATTTTCAGCCTCAGGTAAACATCAGGCAGCTTTGCCCTTCATACCAGTTGTCTCCATCCCATCTACCTGTGCAATGAACTCAGCCCACAGAGCACAGATAGCTTGTCTTCACTCCTTGCCTTTTAATAGCACCCTTTGGCCTGGCCAGGCCAGGGTTTCCCTGCCAGAACCTTTGTGATTGAGGCTGTGAGGGTTGGGTACACACATCTCACAGGTGAGACAGCTGGAGCAGTTTACCCATGAGAAGAATTTATTACTCCTACAATGGAAAATTCCTTTAAAGAAGTATTCATTGAGATGCAAATTCACCATCCTCTCCACAGAAAATAAATCCTTTTTTCCTGCACACAGCTCCAGTAACCTATCTGCAAGAGCACCACTCAACAGCAGTATCTCCAGCTCCCCAGGAAAATTAGCGTGCATTAGCACGGAGCAGTACATGGGAACAGAGAGCAGCATCCTGGCCTTGCTTATCCTGGGGACATTTGAGAAAGAATTAATACAATCTAACTTTTCTAATTCACACATTTTACTGGGAAACTGGTTGGCAGTATGTGAATCAAGAGAGTCTCTTGGGCATTTACCAACCAGTTTGCTTTAATAGAAAAACTGCGCCACGGCAACATGCAAAGCCTCATATTAGGGGAGGCAAGGTAGCAGTGCTTTATGTTCCTCACTTATAACAAAGAGATAATTATCCGACAAATTTCATGGGAATGGAACAGATACCAAATTATTTAAGATACTACGGACAAAAAGTTCTGTAAAAAAAAACATTACTCAGGCGGCAAGTTAAGTACTCAAATGTTGGGAAAGGCCAAATCTGTGGTTTCTGCACAACTTTAATTTTGCTCCATGTGCACTGAAATGAGAGAAAAGCCCCAGGAGAAAGGAGTAAGTGATCATTTAACTAAACACTACATCGTAATGTAAACGGGGGCAGAATGAAGGTCAAACAGACTACCATAAAACTATCTTTGCCTGATTGCTGAAAGCCTGAGTTAGCAGCCTTTTAATGGAGACTTTGGTGAGATTTCCCAACCTCTGTTTTGTTTTTTTTTAATTTTTCAATGGCTAAAAAAACCACCCCAAAACCAAGGAAAAGGAGGAATGATGTGCAGAGCCTTCCCATCCATGTCTTTGCTTCACCAAGCTGGCTGACTCTCAGGGTGAGGAGCAAGGCCAACAGCTCCAGTCCTTGATTGACTTGACAGCTTCAGATTAATAAACCTCAGCTGACAGATCTATCTCATCAGACAGAAGTTCTTGTTATCCAAATTGCTCCTCTGCAGCTCTGGGCCTGAATCATTTGTCTCTTTCTAAAATGCATTGAAAGACCATCAGCTGCCTCCAAAACCATTTCTGGGAGGTTCGTTCTCCTGGGCTGTGCTGATGCCTGAAGCCTGCCTGCCCACTGCCCGGCCTGGGCTGTGCATGGCGCTGGAGTCCTTATGGGCTGTGCAGACTCCTCTTCCCCCAGCCTTCCTTCTTCCTGGGACCTCTCCTCCTCACCAAGCAAAGAAGTCAACATCACCCCAGATTCTCCCGAAAAGCTCAGCAAATGCACATATACTGTTTGCAAAGAGGCTTAGATGTACTTCAACTGTACCCCTATTAGCTCTCAGTCTGAAATCCTCACAGAAACCAAACAGGAATCTTCCAGGCATTGGAAATTAAATATAATCCAACTTTGCAGCTGCCTGCACTTCTGTGGGGAGCTGTTGTCTTGCCTGCGCGGTCTCCTGCTGTGCATTCCCTATGCAGTCATTTGCTCTCCAATCATAAATTACACAGTGGGACCATGGCCTTGTCTCAGCCCTGATGGGTTTGGGTATGAAAGAGTATTTCAGGATATCACCAGCCTCTCACAAAAGCTGTAAGCCAAATCAGCCACCAGAAGCCTGTCCTGAGCCACTGATTTATATTTATCTCTAGGAAATACTGTTCAGCATCCTTAACTTCAGTTAAAAATGATCTGGGAAGTATTTCCCCCAGCAGAGGAGCAAGAAGAGTAATTAGCAATAAAAAGCAAAATCCACCAACAGCCAGAGTGGGGAAATAGACAGCAATGAATGTGAAATGAGGCAGATTGATCTGGGAAGCAAAACCAATGAGCAGAACAAATCCCTGGTCCAAGGGGACAAGAAATCAGGAAAAGAGACTTTTCAAGCTCTGAAGGAAGCCAAGCGTTGGGGAGCTGAGGATGGTAACCCAGAGCTATACTGATATGGAAAAGGCAGAGGCAGACAGTGACTGCTGGCTTTCCTAAGAAGCACAGTCAGTCAGCTGTTCAGGCATGCCCTGGCCCTGGCAGGAACAGCCTTGTGCCCCCAGACCTGGTGAGCTCCCGGATCCCCATCACACCATCCCTGGGTTGACTGTTCCCACACAACCAGCAGCCTGCCCGCTTCGCTGCACTAGCTCCATATAATTGCTCTTGCAGCTAATAAATAATCTGTAATCTCCCTCTCTGCTCTTCTCATGATGTTCCCTAGGATGCAGAGCCATGGATTCCCTGTGACTCAGCCCCTTGGTGCTGTGCAGCCCCGGCCACTGTGACTCTGCTTGTCCCTGGGGTGATGGCATGTCTCTGGCTGGTGGCTGAGTGGCAAGGATGGGTTGGGGCCAGAGGAGAGGTGGCTGTGTCATGTCTCTACAGCTGTGCAGAGCCATGTGCTGGATACATGTCATATCTGCAGGGACAGATTTGGAGGGATGGAAGGAATTTCAGGGAAGGAGACTATGAGTGAGTTTTGTTTGCAAAGAGAAAAAAAAAAAGAAGAAAGAAAACAGAGAAAAAAAAAAAAAGAGCATTTTCTTTTGCCTCCTACTGATGGAAGCAAGGAAAGCTCAGTGATTTGTCTCCACATCTTGCTTGTCTGGAAAGAGTGCTAAGAAGCTGCTGCTTTCACCAACTCCTCTGCTTGCCATAAGAAGGTGACACTTGACTGAAATGGTTGGCATCCCTCTGAGGGCAGTGCCTGACTTCCCCTGGCACCAACAGCAGCAGGAGGCACCATGCTGGGGAGTGCCCAGTGGAAAAGAAGGCAGGTTGCAGCAAGCAGTGCCGAAAGCAGCAGCAGGTGCTGGACACCATCCCCACACTCAGTTTCCCAATGCATGCCAGGTATTGTCATCTTGGGGGCATTTCTCGGCCATGGCTGATCCCACAGGTGCAAGGGTGTCACCAGCATGAGCTCAGCCACCTCCCAGCAGGTTCAGACAGGAACCTACTCCAGGGAGCCCACAGGGACAGGCAGCTGCTAGCAGGCATGAAGAAACCTCTTGGTGGAAACACTGCTCTCCAGAGAACCACTTTTTCAGCAGCAGCTGTGAGATTCAGTCATTTTTGACCCTTCCATTTAAGGAGATAGCAATAAAAAAACCAGCACAAACCCACACTGTGGCTCCATTTTTCAGTTTAGTGGAAAGTGGGAAATGCACCATTTTCTAGGAAAGTCACAATCCAAATGCCCGGGGTTTGAAAAAATAACTTTTCCCTTGAAAACAACTTTCATCAATATAAGCTGGGGAAAAAAAACCCACAAGGTTTTTGTACAATTTCCTGGCTCTTTGGGAGCATCAGTCCCTGTTGGGTGCTGCAGGACACCGCCCAGTGTTCTCTTCCCCTGGGGACCCACCCTGGCTGCTGCCCACCCACCAGAGCATCCCAAACTGTCTGGTAATTGGGAGCTAATTGAATCCTTTTGCAATTACCTTTTCCCTAGTTCTCTTTCCACCCTGGACGGCTGTGCTGTTTCGGGCTGAGAGCAGCATCTGAAATTATCAGTGCTAATTCCCTATGGCTCTGTTTATTAGGCCAGAGGACTTCCCCAGAGTAATCAAACCCAGCCAGAAATCGCATTAAACCCACAAAACAAACACTGGTGGTTGCAGCACAAAGCCCTTCCTGTCTCATTAAGATCAATTACGTTGTCTTGAGCAAACTTTCCCCTTTCTTTCTACTAAGCCTGGACCATTAAGCCCATCCTCCCCCTAAACAAGCCCAACAGCAAATCTGAAGGTGAAAAACGCCGGAGCGTAGCTGCAGTTGCTTCCAGGCAGGCTCCTCCAGAGCTGGTTGCAGAGATTAAGGCATCAAAGTAGGGTAGGTATCCAGGATATCTCTCTCACACCCCTTTCCCTGTCCCGGTAAAGGGATGTGTACACACAAGACATCTATCCATTGCTCTCAGGATCATCTCGGCTCAACCCAACCACAGCACAGGCTGCAGGAGCCTTTCTGGGCTTGTGGGGTGGGCTGGCAGGCGGCTCAGCTTCGTTCAATGCCTCACAGTATTTATTGGAGGCCACAACAAAGTCTTCCAGGTCCAAAAGTGCCAGCTGATGTAGAGCAGCACAGCACATTTGCGGTGCTGATTTACACGGAGCATCTGCTGCAAGGGGAAGGGAGGAATATATTAAAGCACCATAAATTCCGGTGATGGAGCAGCCCTGGCAGCCAGAGTTAGCCATCCTCGGCGGTGTGCTGAGTCCCAGGGGAGCACAGCCCCGAGAGAGAAAGAGAGAGAAGGAAGGAGAAGGGGTGTTGGTTGGTCCCCTAGCACCAGCTGCGAGAAACCCTGGAAAAGCTTCCATCCCGGGCTACATCCTGACCCTCAACAGGCTGCACACAGCAACAGAGCTGCTGCAGCCCAGTGCAGGAGGTTCTCCGAGGAGCCAGGGGAGCCGGGGTCCCAGCCCAGAAGACTGCTCACATTTCTTCTCTTTGGGCCATAAAGACCGCATGCAAATTCACATCCTGGCATCAGTGACCAGGGGCCGGAGGTAAGTACTAAGAGCAGGGGCTTCAACTGCGAACCCTTAGATCTGCAGCCTCCGTCTCCCAACTGCCTGCTGCCTAACAAGCCCACTTTCTCGCAGGCATTGCTGAGCATCACGCAGAGCAGACGTGACTTTGCTGTGAGCCAGTAAGAAAAGGAAAGACATAATTAAACTCCTGACTCTGGCTACAAACGTTGCATAATGAAATTAGCCTCCCGGTCCCAGGCTGTGAACTTCCTGCAGAGCGGGCAGGCGCAGACACCAGCTCACGTTCAGGGGCTCTCACCGGCCCTTCTAAGGCTGCGCAATCTCTGAGCTCTCCACCAAATCACTCCCCCAGACTGTTCAAGGTCTGTGGGTGCAGCACAAACTCGTGGGCTTCCCACAGGGAGGGGGCTCTCTGCATTTGAATGGGGACAGAAAGCTTGTGCACCGACAAGAGCTCTATTTCCATCAAACTTAAACATAGGATTTCTGTAGGAGTTTCCAAATTACCCCATGTTCAACTGGAATATGAGCACACACATTCCAGGCAGCTCCTGGATCCTGATGCTTGGTATCCCCAGCCATGGAGAGAACAAATTTGCGGCTGCTTGTGAGCTCAGGAAGTCAAGCAGAGAAGACGCTTCAAGGCAAAGATGATGTTAATTCAGTGGGGAGGGTGTCTGTGTGTTGCTTGGGGGTAGAAAGGGAGGAGGGAGGGGAGCTGCCCCTGCCAGATATGGGAACCACAGGAGAATCTGATAGGATTTCTGCTAGAAGGCAAATAACATCAACCAGCCTCCGGAGATTGTTTGTTTTCTCAGAAATCTTAACATGCAAGAACTGGCAAATAAACAGGAATTTTAGAGAAACCACAAAGTCTCTTTTTTTCCTCTTTTTTTTTTTTTTTTTTTTTTTTTTTTAACACAGAAGAGGTGGCTGTGAAGGTCTTGCCTGCTTACTGTGCCAGGTTCTGTAAGGGATGCCTGCAAAGGGAGGACCAGGACTCATGCAGGTACAGGAAAAATAACAGGCTTATGTGTCCTGCTTAAAGATTCAAGCTTAAAAATGGAATCAAAGCCTGGTTGTGCCCTGGCACAGCTGGAAGCTGGTGTAGGATATTCCTCCTCCAGTGTGCTTGCCCCAGCCCTCTGCTCTGTCCCTCCGCTGGCCCAGCCATGCAGGCAAGAGGCAGCACCTCTGCTATGAGGGCTGTCTGCAAAGGTACCTTCTGTGGGACTAAACTAACATTGCAAAGCTGCCACTTGGAAAGAGCCAGGAGCAGATGGTGTCATGCACATAGGCACTTGCATTTTCCTCTTCCACCAGAAAAGCTGCTGGAGGATGTTTGCTGAATCCTACTTTGAAAGTTCAGTGCAACCCAGATGGCCCATACTTGCAAGGACATGGCAAGGAAGAGATAGCTTTGCAATGTGAGGGTGAAGCAGCGAAGAGCTCCTGCCAGTGGCACACAGAGTATCAGATGGAGCAGAAGAGCCTTAGTGAAGTGCTCAGGACGTTTTGAAGAGCAGCCTCTGCACTGAGCCCAGGAGAAATCCATGGGGACCCACGCTGGAGGGCGAGAAGTGTGAGGTGGGTTTGCAAACGGACAAAGCGATCAGCTGAAAAATTGAGTGTTTGCAACTAATTATTTTCAGTAACTGACCAGCTTTATGGATGGTTGAATAATGTTCATCACATAAATTATTCATGATTTCTTTCCACTGATCAGCAAATCAATTAGCCGCAAACCTCTCTTCAATTATTCATCCAACTCTAGCAGGATAAATGGGGAGATTTATGACACAGACAACCAATTGACGTGTATTTCCAAACAGGGATTCTTAAAATCCTTAAACCTAGTTCTGAACTGGCTTAAATGACCCAATGCTTTGATTCATAGTTAAGAACTCAGAGCTCACGCCCTGTATGCTGCCTGCTCTGTAATGTCTCTTGCAACCCAGCGTACCTGGGAGATAAGACAGAGTGAACCTGCAGGCATGGGGCATGGAGACGTATGCTCTTGGGAGGTTCAGCAGGGCTCATGAGTGATCTGGAAACACAGACGTGCTCCTTGATGAAGAAACTCGTAGATATGGCCAAATCAAATTCAAGACCTGGTGCAGCAGCAACCAGCCCACAGTGTGCATGAGGTCAGGTGTGATGATGAAAAAATCTCTCCAGATATAAACTCCCTGGATATGGGCCTGTTGGAAAGTTGCATTTCTGCAAATTAACCTCCACTGTTATAATTCACTGTAAAAGCACTCTCACACCATAATTAAGGAGTGTTGACAATTTTAAGCTGCATAGTAAACCCAAGTAAGAGTTATTAGACTAACAAATAGCCAAATTAGCATAAGAGCTGGCTTTGCCTCACTGAAGTAGCAGCCTTAGAGGTTGTGTAAGTGAAGCATAATTCAGCATAAGTGTGATAACTGACCAGGACTGCAGAGCAATCTCTTTAAATTGCCCTGCTTTGTAAGACTTCACATCCCAACTATATTGGTGCTCCAACTCAGAAGTGAGGCCTTCCTGCCATACATGGCATGGCGACAGGTCCCTCATGGCAATCTACAGTATTGCTCATTAATATGGTTGCAAATTAGAGTTGTGGCTGGCCTGCACAGATAAAGCATGTCCAGATGTAGGAGGGCAGTCGCTGTATATGGCAGACAAAGCTTCTCTTTCTGCAGCAATGTAGGAAGAGGCACAGGAATAGCAAGGCACTCCAGGGGACAAGCATCACTTGCAGCTTTGATTGATCTGGTTAGTGGATTAAGCACATGTTCATATAAACACACTTGCTGCCTTAATCTGCTTTCATTCAGCTGCCTGAGAGGGCCACCTTCCCACACAGTTCATCCATAACTGCACAGGGTTCATTCATTTGGAGCAGCTTTGGCTATGGACAAGAGGCTGTAAAGCCCCCACAACCTCTGCTGGGGTCACAGCCTCTCCTGTGGATGTTGTGCCCAGCCCAGCATGGTGACTTGGTGCAGAGCAAACTCCATCCCTTACCTTGAGAAACTGTTGGCTCTGGATTTGACCATTTTCCCATAGTTAGCATCCCACTGCAGAAGAACAGAAGCCACACCAGGGAGCTGAGCCAGTCAGCTGTGTCAGGGGTAACCACTGCTTGATGCAGTGGGAGACTCTGGGTCAGCCAGTTCTATGTCTCTCAAGTTTCCCCCATTCATGCCACAAAGGGACTGTGCTTTCCTTTGCAAAGAGTGACAGTGCAATGGTTCCCTCTTTGTGAGGTGCCTGGAGGTAGGAGGGGTGAGAGCAGGGCTGCAGGCTGGCATCCCTCAGCCCTTCACCTGTCAGTGCTGGACATCCTTCGTGATAAAGACAGCTAAACAAGGTGCCACTTCTCCTGGATCTCTGGTTCTGCACCCCAGGAAACCCTCAAACTGAGGCTGGATGTCTAGGACAGGACCCATCACGCTTCAGCTGCTGCTGCTGAAAGCCAACGTCTGTGGAGTTAAGAGATTTCTAGTGGCATCGGTTCCCATCAATTGCACCCACATGCAAAGCCCACCTATGTAAGGGTGCTTTCAATGCCCTTGGGGTCAGAGCTGCCCACAGCAATGCCCCCGGTGAAGCATTGTACCTGCGGCTAGAGAGGGCTGGGAGAAGTAGGAAGGCAGAGCACTGGTGCGGTGGGGGACTGGAAAATGGTTACTGAGATAGGGCATGTGCCTGGCCTGGGCTCCCCCTGGGATGGTGGGGGATCTCTGCTACGGGGAAGACAGGCTACAGGGTGGGGGAAAAGACTGGGAAGCCCCCTCCCAGTTTTCTAGCAGAGCAGCTGAGCCACCCCCGGGGGCACAGCCAGCAGAAGGGCTTGAGGACAGCGTCCTTGCCTCTGAAACTGATCACAGCTCCCCAGGATGGTGACAGGGAGTCCTGAGCTCTGGCACTGAGATCAGCTCTCGGGATTGGGACTGAAGACTCCGGGGCTCTAGGGCTGACCGCAGCCTCTAGGGATGGGGATGGAGGCAGAGGTTCTGGCATCTGATGTCGTTCTTAGGTTCCAGGGGTGGGGACAGGTGTCCCGAGGTTCGGCACCAGTCCCAGCCTCCAGCGACACAGGGACGGAATCCCGAAGCACGGGTTGCTCTCGAGTGCCAGGAACGGGGATGGGAGTCCGCGGCCGCAGGATGGCGGTGGAGGAAACCCCAGCTCCCGGGAACGGGGGTCCCGGGGAACGGGGGCTGCTCTCGGGTTTTGCGGAGCGAGTGACGGGCTCGGAGGGGGGGATCCCAGCTCCCCCCCCGGCGGCCGCAGTCCCTACGCCCCCCCGCCCGGGCTCCCCGTCCCCCCCACGCGTCACCCTTCCCACCCAGGGTCTCCCAGTCCCACACTGGGTCTCCCAGTCCCACACTGGGTCTCCCAGTCCC
>JAAGNO010020059.1:10332-27517 GCA_033439905.1 Ceryle rudis
AAAAGGAGGCTCGGGGGAGACCTTCTCACTCTCAACAACTCCCTGAAAGGAGGTTGAAGCCAGGTGGGGTTTAGTCTGGTCTCCCAAGGAAGAAGTGACAGGACAAGAGGAAACAGCCTCAAGTTGTGTCAGGAGAGGCTTAGGTTGGACCTGAGGAACAGTTTCTTCCCTGCAAGGGTCATCATGGCCTGGCCCAGGCTGCCCAGGGCAGTGGTGGAGTCCCCATCCCTGGAGGGGTTTCCAAGCTGTGGAGATGTGGTGCTGAGGGACATGGTCTAGTGGTGACCTGGCAGTGCTGGGTTAATGGTTGGGCTCGGTGATCTTAAAGGTCTTTTCCAACCAAAACAATTCCATGGCTCGATCAGGGAAGGGCTTCTCAAGGGCTGTGAATCAATCACTTCTTTGGTATTCCTGGTACCATCTGCTGCATTCAGCTGGGTTAGTTAGAGAGACAGAAGGTAGGTTAAAGAATTATTCTGGTTTTAAGAGATTAAAAACCGGTGCACATTCTGCAAGCTTCTCTGCCAGCTTTATGGAACAGTGGCATGGGTGATGTACCAGTCTTGATCCTTAGACCTTCTCTTCTTTCAGATCCCTAAGGATGAACATATCCTTCGATTTCTGCGGGCTCGTGACTTCAACATTGACAAAGCTCGAGAAATGCTCTGTCAGTCACTCTCTTGGCGAAAACAGTACCAGGTGGATTACATCCTGCAGTCCTGGAGGCCCCCAGCCCTCTTAGATGAGTACTACACCGGAGGGTGGCATTATCAAGACAGAGGTTAGAAGCTACCCCTGATGTTGACAATACAGCATAGTTTGCTTGATAGGACCTCATAAGTAACCTGGTTTGGGTTTTTTGGTTTTTTTTTTTTTTGGAGAAAGTGGTATTGACACTTTATGTTCACAAAGCAGTTCACCACCTGTAATTAGCCACTCACTGTATTTTACTGTGGGTTTGATCCTTTCTCCACACAGGACTAGTTAGTGCAGAGCAATGTCTCTTTAAGATCACCTTTGGATATGATTTTTATCCTTTTTGGGTATTTAATGTTGCTTTCATAAAAGGTGCTTGAGTTGATAGCCGGGGAGGCTACAGTACTTCCCTCCTTAAACCTGTCTGTTTGTTTTGAAGATGGACGACCCCTCTACATCCTTCGCCTTGGCCAGATGGACACAAAAGGTTTGGTGAAGGCTCTGGGAGAGGAATCACTGCTGCGACATGTAAGCTGTACTTTCGTTTCTCACCCATGGAGCTCTGTTTCCCATGGGGGGTTTAGAAGCCTTGATGTTATGCCGCTGGCATCTGCCTGCCTGACAAATCATTCCTGTGTTTCGTGGCTGCCAACTCCATGTTGGCTTAGTGACGGTGGCCTGGCACAGCTGCTCTGTCTTCCTGCAGAGCCAGGAGTGAAACACTCATAATGGTGTGAATGGGCCAAAGGGGTGTTTTCTGACAACTTGCAGTTTAGCTGTAAGCTTTGCATGCAGCTCTACTAATAACACTTGAAACCTGAGTGTCTCAGGATAGTCTTAGATTTTTTCAGTATCTGAACCTTGTATATGATCAGCACAACTTTTCAGTAGAAAAGACTTTTTAATGTAGACTCTTATTCTCTGGTTTGCAGAAGACAGCAACTTCTCAAGCTGCTATGCACAGAGTTGTTGAATTTTTGAAGTAAGACCTCTGGGCTATCCTGGCTTCTCAGTCATACTCGGGCTAATCCTTGTCTGTACTGTCTTTGATTGCAGGTTCTGTCCATTAATGAGGAAGGACAAAAGAGATGTGAGGAAAATACCAACGTCTTTGGCCGCCCCATCACGTTAGTATAGTTTCCTTGTATCCTTACAACTGACGCGGTGAGGAAAATGCTTCTGTGAAGGTTTTAGATGATGTCCTTTAGGGTTAACCTGCAGACATCAGTCTGTCTCTGGTATGGACTGTTCCTTGGCTTGGGGTACCCATACATACGTATATATAATGTGTGTGTGTGTATATATATATATACACATGTGTATAAGTTCTTCACTCTGAGGGTGGTGAGACACTGGCACAGGTTGCCCAGGGAAACTGTGGATGCTTCATTCCTGGATGTGTTCAAGACCAGACTGGACAGGCTTTGAGCAGCCTGGTCTAGGGGGAGGTGTCCCTGCCCCTGGCAGAGGAGTCAGAACTAGATGATCTCTAAGGTCCCTTCCAACCCAAACTATTCTATGATACGTGGTGGACTCAAAGGCAGATAAATTTTACAGCTTTACACAAGAGCAAGTATTAATCCTTCCTTAGATCTTTGTACCCCTTCAGGTATCTTTCTGTCCCCCTTCAGATAAATTTTATGTTGATATCTTTGTAATTCTAATCCAGATTCTGTGAAATTATCTTTTTTGTTGTTGTTTTGTTTATATATATACAGGAAACTGTCAGATTCCACTTTCATTTAAGTTTTATTTTTTGATTATTTTGAGTAGTAGGCCTGTGTGCCTTCACCCTCTTCCACAATGACAACATGTTCTGGCTTCCAGGGCTGGGTGTCTGGTTTACCTGGAAGCTCCTTGGATTCCAACTCTCTGCTGCCCAAGTGGAAATCTGCTTCCTATTGGAACTGCTGGTCTCTCTGGTTGGCTTCACTAAATGCTCTACAGGCTGTGATGTTGCAAGAATGTTTTGTGGATTGTAAACTGAGCAGTCACTGTGCAGTGAAGGTTCTGACAGGTCTCTTTCTGGCATGTTTATTTTAGATCTTGGACATGTCTGGTGGACTTGGAAGGGCTGAACATGCGGCATCTCTGGCGGCCCGGAGTTAAGGCCCTACTTCGGATAATTGAGGTTGTAGAGGACAACTACCCTGAGACCCTGGGGAGGCTGTTGATAGTGCGAGCACCCAGGGTTTTTCCTGTGCTCTGGACTCTGGTGGGTGAAACCTGGTCTGCAGGATTGTGATGTGCATGTACATATAGCTAAACCATCTAGTCGGTACAAGTCCCGCTTATTTAAAGAGTCAGGGAGGGAAAAGCTTCCAGGTATCTTGTGGTTGAACTCCTGAAGAGGCTGTAGCTTTGTTACAGAGCAAACCATAGTATGCCTGTAGCTCATCTGATTCTAGTGGCTGTTGTACACCAGGACAGGATGTCCAACCTAAACTGCAAATCCTCATGCAGCAGCGGTAGCCCAGTCTTGGTGGGTTTTAATGTTGATGAGAAGACCAGTGTCCTCCAGCATGAGATTAAAAAATACTTAAGGGAAGAGTAATAAATACGGTTCTGCCTGTTCTGGCAGCATAAGAATGTGCTTGTTAAATTCCTGTGAGGCTTTTGTGGTGCAGTGACTGCAAACTAACTTTACATGAAGTAGTAAATGTTCTGAGATGATGCGCACTTCCCATTTGTTACCCCTTCCTTTGGGGAAGTGGTTCTGAGTTGCAAAGCTCTGCACTGCTGCTGAGCTGCATTCCTGCTGATGAGACCTAAAGCATCCCTGTAAAAGAGTGTAAACATTGTCTCTAATGCCACTTGGTGACAGTGATGCCTTCTGTCTGCTTCTTATTTCAGGTCAGTCCCTTTATCAATGAGAACACAAGGCAGAAGTTCCTCATTTACAGTGGGAATAACTACCAGGGTCCAGGAGGGCTGGTAGACTATGTGGACAAAGAGGTGATCCCAGACTTTCTGGGAGGAGACTGCATGGTGAGCTCTCCTCCCTGCTGTGCTGGTGTGATCCAGCGTGCAAGCTCCCTCAGCTCCCTCTTTCCTCAGCACCGTGGCCTTCCACTCCCTTCAGAAGGATGGTTAAACCTCTCTTCTGGCTGGGGTACCCTGACTCGGAGCACTGTGCAATTAATTTGTGCCCAGACTTCACCCTGAAGCTCTGGTGCTGCCCTGGAGAAGGGAGTTAGAGGTCAGCTCTCTAAATGGAGCTTAGATGAACCATTATAGTTAAAGGGAACTTAGTCCCTCTGTGAAATCTTCTACCAGCTGATGGTGTCTGTCAGACTCTGTGTCTGGCAGATGGCAAGTGCTCATGGTATAGATGGCTTGATATTTTACCACTAAGTTAGTGCAAACCCTCATATTTGTCTGTCTGACTCTTCCAGTGTACTGTCCCAGAAGGCGGGCTGGTTCCCAAGTCACTTTATCAAACAGAAGAAGAGCCAGAGAACTCGGATCACATCCGGTTATGGACAGAAACCATCTACCATTCTGCGAGTGTCCTCAAAGGAGCCCCACATGAGGTACAAACCATAAGGCTGAAGGAGGTGCTGAACTGGTGTCAGTGATGTGCTTTTCTTGCTAAGGCCGACTAGACCTATGAAGTGCTCCCACAGTGTGAGCACACAATGGTTCAGCAGCTGTGTGCTTCTCAAGGGAAGACTGATGCTGGCCAACAGCTGGAAGTGGCCACCTGGTGGCCAAGAAGGCAAATGGTCTCCTGGAGTGCATTCAGAAGAGTGTGGCCAGCAGGTTGAGAGAGGTTGTTCTCCCTCTACTCTGCCCTAGTGAGGCCAGCTCTGGAGTATTGTGAGGAACTCTGATTTGGCCTGCTTAAAAAGCAGCAGTGCCTTTTGGAGTGCACAGCCACCTGGAAGGGGCTCTTTGCTCTGTCCCCAGGTCCATTGAGGTATTCCTGGTACTAGTAAATGATTCACAAGCAACTCTGCTAGGGCGAGGGATGGGGTAAAAATGCCCGAGCGGATGTACTGTTGTAGCAGACTGGCAGTGGGAACCAGTCTGGGTCCTCCTCTGGAATTGAGACCAGTAGCTTAACTGTAGAGAAAAGCGTGTTTGCGGAGCCAGGGAGGAATATGCTGGTTTCCACCTAAGGACCTGACTTGTTTACAACATGCTTGGTCTGTTCCCTTCTTAGATAGTTGTGGAGATTCTGGAAGGTGAATCTGTCATCACCTGGGACTTTGATATCCTGAAGGGAGATGTGGTGTTCAGCCTCTTCCACTCCAAACGGGCTCCTGAAACGAGTCACAAAGAAGCCACATTACCAAGTACCTCTGCTGCTGGGGACAACATGCAGCTAATTGACAAGACGTGGGTCCTTGGGGTGGATTACAGCCGTATGGAATCTCCGCTGGTTTGCCGGGAAGGAGAGAGCATCCAGGTTAGATATGTTTGGGTCCTGGCATGGACCTTACAGTCCTTGCAAACTCCAGAATGATGCGGTGGAGGGAAGGGGAAGGAACTGATGGCATGAAAATCACGTGTCACTTGGAAATAGTTGTTGTGGTCATCATTCTTTGGATTCCCTGCAAAACCAGCTGTTACCACAGCCCGAATTTAGGCTGAGCTATTAGAGAGTCAATAATCCATGAGAAAAAGCTAAGTAAAAATAACCATTATTTTTTTTTACTAGTATTACAGGGGTGTGGCTCAGGCACCTAAAATAAGTGAACAGTGTGTGCTCCCCAAAGCAGTCACCTCAGTAGTTGCTTTTGACTTTGCCAAGCCATCCGTCTATTTCTGAAGATGTCCAGTAGTCACTTGACAGCCCTCTCCTCCTCTCCCAGGGATCTCATGTCACTCGCTGGCCCGGCTTTTACATTCTCCAGTGGAAGATGCACGGTCCTCTGCCCTGCTCCAGCACCAGCCTCCCGCGGGTGGACGATGTTCTTGCCTCTCTGCAAGTTTCCAGTCACAAGTGCAAGCTCATATACTACTACGAGGTGCTTGCATCCAAGGACTTCAGGTGGGAGACTGACCAGGGCTTGGGGGAATTTACTTTAGAACTTGCAATAGAGAAGCCAAAGGAGAGGACTAAACATGAGTTAAACACCCAGATACCTGTGGCTTCCACAGCATGTGCATTTCATTGGTGATAAGTTAGAGGGACACAAACTCAGTGGTGTTTTGGGCAAAGAATCTCCTTTAGTGCTGCAGGTAATAAGGGACCCACCCCTTGGCTGTGTGTTCAGTGTGGAACTGGTGCTTTGGTTCTTGCTTACCTGAAGAGGGGGAGAAGTTTGACTGAGGAGGTTTTTGATCTTAGCTGGCAACGTTTTGAGAAGTTACTTTTGGAGTAACTTATAAAATCAGCTGGGTGAGTTCATACAGATTTTGTTTAGCACTTGAAGGATGTCAGTCATTACTTGGAGGGTGCTTTCTGCATAAGGCAAAGCCATCAACCTTGGCAGCGCTTGCCCAGCCTCCCTTTGGTTCTAAAAGTACTCTTCAAATCACCTAGTAACTTGAATTCTTTGCAAGTACTTGATCTTTCACTAGGAGCTGGAGGAAATGTCAGGTGGAACAGACTGACACCTTGAGAATGTGACCTGGCCAGATCCTGTGGACTCAGAGCAGCTGCAAATTCCTCACTCCAGTCATTCAAGCCTGTTTGTTCCTTCTTGCTTCAGCTGCATAAAACGTGTCTGTTTAGGCAGTCACAGCTACGGTGAACCCCATCTGCTTTTGGCAGAGGGAGCTGAAGACCACAGCTGGTTGTCCTGAAGTCCGGACTCTGGTGCTTAGCAGGCTGGAGTTCTTTGTCTGGAAGTGGCAGACAAAGGAGGGCTCTCGAGTTTTCCTTCCTGCTCAGGGCAGTGAATGCAGCAGCATCACAGAGATTCCAGCTGTGTTCTGCTCCCAGAATAACTGGAGGAGACAGGGTATTGTGTCTGCAGCTGGGAAAAAGAGGTGTCTCTCCTGTTTCATCATGACGGGGATTCTTAGAGAATGAGTTGAAAATTATGGGATAAAAACTGAAATACTTTTGCCAGTGTTCTAGAGTGTGAGTTGATGTCAGATGTAGAGTCAGCCACTAATAGCTGCTTTCCTAACATATGCATCTGTTTTGTTCCATCCCAGGGGATCCATGTCAAGCCTGGAATCTTGCAACAGCGGCTTTTCCCAGCTGAGTGGAGCCACAACATCTTCCAGCCAGTCGCAGAGCAGCTCCCATCTTTCTAGATAGCAGGGCCAAGGCTCCGGAAGCATGGAGAAATCACTGAGGGGGTTCCTGGCCCCCCAAGCTGCTCTGTGCACCAAACCAAAGAGCCTCTGGGGACCGAGCCTTGAGGTGGCCATAGGCATGATCACAGGTAGAAGCCAGTTGGATGCAGAGATGCTTCTGGGAGCTACTTTAAACGTCAAAACGTAGAATTCAAATGGCAGACTTAGAAATTTTCTGTCAGATGCCTACTTGTCAGTAATCTTTTCACAAATAGTGGCTTTTGGATGAATGTTGGTTTGCATGAATCTGTGTATGACTCAACCTGAAAGGGCTCTTTCCAGTCAGTCCTTTTCCTGCACATGGTGGAGGAGACTGATCTTGCCTTACCTGTTTGATCTCCAGGACTAGATTATTCATGTGTAGCAAAACTGATCTAGTTTTCTGGGTGCCCAGGGTACCAGTTACATATCAGGAAGTAAAATGGGCAGGGACTTGAAGCCAACTGTAAATACCTTCATACAGATGAGGTGTTCAGGAATCAGTTCCAGGTCAAACAGAGAACCTCTTCTGATCTGACAAGATGCTATTAGGAAGTGTGTTGGATTTTTTTTTTTAACCCACTGAGACACAAACTGGTTTTCTAGAATGTGCAGGCAGAGAACCTGCCTCCAGTAAATAGCAGCTCTCTTCAAGATTGACTATTGTTCCTTTTTCCTCAGGTTTACAAGCAATAATGAGTAGATCTGACCCATCTCATTGCAGTGGATGGGAACTGAATCCAATTATCAAGGGCTAAGAAAAGCAATATTTTATTTCCTGAAGGCACAACATTTTATGGCAGTATTGTAGAACTTGCTTCTTGAAAACATGAGCTAACTTGAAAACTAAAAAAAGCATGTATGTATTTAAGCACTTACTGAAATGTATTTATTCGAGTACTAGCTTATTTTAAATTATTTTTTAACTTATTTATCATTTCAGAAATGACTATTTATTAAATCCAGTCACCTTTTTTAAATGGAACAAATTTTGTTTTAGAAAGGAATAACTGATTGTCTTCAATCCCAAGAAATCTTTCTACCTGGGTTCTAATCTTTGCAATCGCTGGATGTTCTTGTGTAAAAGGGCTGTATTGTCCATAGCGTTTGGGGTAAGGGCTGTGTGTCGTCCTCTCCTGCCAGAGGAGGTCAGAGGACAGGGCTTTTTGGACTCCAGAGGGATGTTTCTTAGCATTAAGAAGCAAGGACTGGTTCAGGACTTGTAAGAGGATTGCGCATCTTTGTGACACACCACAAATACCATGTTTGTCCATTATCTCCCCTGATTATTCAGTAGATGTGTAGCAAAGGTGCTAGTGATCCATTTACCAGGTTGGGTAGCAAGGTTACACATATTCTTGCCTAGGTGACAACCAAGTGAGAGTAGGTGTCCAATACTTGGTTGCCCTTGGGCAGTATTTGCAGGTGGCAGACATCTAGGACTTGTGATGTGCACAGATGTTTGCTTTTGAGTCCAACTGGAGGTTACCCCTGTTCAAATCTGCTGCCTGCAAAAGGAAAGGGACAGAGTCCCCTCTGTGGTTGGTCAGGTTAGCCCAGACGAGTGGCTCGTGTCACATGGTATGGCCAACGTGGTCTAAAATGACTGAATTTCCAGCTCCCCATCTGGGAGCAGCACACCCACTTCTGGGCCTGGTCTGTGGGAAGTGCAGTGGTGGTGGCAGTGCCATTCTTCCTCCAGATCCTCTGGATCCATGGTCATGTTTCTCAGTGAAGATTTGGGGTTTCTTTTCCTCTTACTAAATTTTTATCAAGATTGAGGTAATCTTCACAGCTAAGAACAACCTACGTGTAAAGAGGTTCCTTCTAACCCTGCTTTTTAATTACTAGTTTTGAAGCCTCAGGCATTGACTAAGGAGGGAGAAAGCCCCAATATTTGGAACAGTGGGATATGAGGAACTTGCTGTGTTTACATTGTTTGGGGTTTAAGGGATTTGAGCCAAGGAAATTACTCTTCCACTTTGCATTTCTCCCTGTGAAATGGGTCACTGGGTTATGCAGGCCCTGGGAAAGTTCTGATTTCAGAGAATTCCCGGTTGTTCTGTGGATTTTACTATTTCTCCTGGACAAATGAAACTTGTCTCTGGCATTTCTGCGTCACTGGAGTCTGATGGAGAGAGAAAAGTACTACCTTGGCTCTGGAAAATCAAGAGTTCTGGAATTAAAAGTGCCCGTGCACATCCCTCATGTAAAATACTTTATCCATCGTTAATTTTGATGCTAGAAATAGCTTCAAACTGACTCAAAAGCACTAGGAGCAAACCCAGCCTTGTCCTCCCTGTGCTGCTTTGGGATTTCAGCTTCCTGTGGCTTGATTCTTACATGGCTGGTCACATCCCATGGTGGTAACATTCCTGTGTTTCCCTTGGATTGCTCTGCTTGAGAGTCTCTTCCATTGCACTGGATTTTTCTTTCCTTTTTGTCGGTTGCTTTTTGTTTTGTTTTTGTTTTGGTTGGGGTTTTTTTTTTTTTTTTTAAATGGGGTGTGCTGTTCTCCTCCCACCAGTGACAGTTCTGGGTGCTTAACTCCTGTCAGTGAGGCACTGGGAGCTTTGCACCCCTGGCAGGTCTCTGCCTGAGCCAGGAAGAGGAGCTGAAGTGCTGGTCCTACAGCAGCTCCCTCCAGCTTCAGGGACATCCCAGCCATGGTGGGTTTTCCTCTAGTTCCTCAGCAGTCCTGCTGTCCTTCCCCACCTGAAATGGCTGTGCACATCTGCTTGGGAAGCAGCTTGTGATCTCTCCCTTGTCAATTTTAAGCAAAACTGCCTGGCGTATTCCACCTACCAATTTAAATCAAATATAGATTATTTTTTTCCCTTTTGTTTCTTGAATGTTAACATTGGAAAGGGGGCAACAGCCTGGATGCTGTGGCTGATGCTGTCCTGTGCTTTTTAAAGCTGAGTTTGTGAACTGCAGATACAAGACAAGCAGAATTGTTCTAAACCATCTTCCCCCCTCCATAAAATGACATCAGTGTGCTTTAGAAAATAAAATGCAGTTTGCTTCACAGCAACCTCTTGTGAGGTGAGACTGGGAGGAGTTCAGGACTCTGGCTCCCTGGGAGCCACTCACCTCTCAAAAATCTTGTAAGTCAGAACCTCATAAAGTAGACTCCAGCTCTGGGAGCTGGTGATGCAGCCAGGCCCCCCTGCTCCCCAGTGTCATCCCAGCAACTGCTCCAGAGCTTGGGTTGCGTTCAGATAACTTGCTGGGTACTTAAATTGCTTCTCGGTGAATTGGGGCTTTCCCTTCTTTCAAATATTCCATATGCAAAACACAAGACCTACCTCAAGGAGTTGTTGCCACTTTTGATACGAGATCTCCCAAGGAAGGGTGCTGCACCGGGGGGGGGGGGCAAAGTGCTGTGCCACTGTTTACAATGAAATACGGCCATATATGAAACCTTTCTTCTCAGCAGTTTCCACTGGTTTTCCTCATCCAGTCATTTACCAGCTTCTGTCCCAGTAGGACTGGGAAAGGCAAACACAGGGCACGTTACTGGTGAGAAATGGATGTCAGACTAGATTTGGGGCAAAGCTGGGATGCAGTGACTGGGGCATTTTTTGCTAAACTTTCTGCTCTTTCAGGTTTGAAAAGGGCTTCTTGTTGTTTGTTCGTTTGGGTTTTTTAATACCCCTGCAGTGGCCAGAACAGCTTAGCCCTGTAGAGGGGCTGAGGCTGGCTCAGCGTGGTAAGGTGCTGAGAGCTAAGCTGTAAACTGGCACTGAGAGCACGTCCTGCTTGTTTCTTGGCTTCCTGTACTTGCTGTTGTGGGAAGAGCGATCCCGATTGTTGTGTCATGGGGGAATTCCAAGCGGCTGCTGTTGCTCTGGCTGTGCAGGTGTTTGCCGCAGAGCTCAACATGCCCATGGTCCTCCAGCCTTATGCCTGCCCGCTGAGCTTGTATCAATGCCCTTTCAGGGTAAAAAACCATCTTAATAAGCATTTATCATCCCATTTTGGTTTGTTCATCAAAAGATTTATGAAAATGCCATGATCAAGTCATCTTAAAACCCATTCCAACTTGGAATTCCCATTAGGAAGGAGCAAGCCTGACTGTGCTCAGCTCAGGTCCTGAGGCAGCGGCCGAGGGCAACCCTGCCAGAGCCCAAGGAATCCCGCATTTCAAACTGCATTTTTCTGGCTCACACTTCTTTAATACCTGAAACGTTCATACTGTGAGTCAAATAATGCAAGAGACAGAGCTCTTGGGACTAAAATTGACAAGCATTTGTCAAAGATTCCTGCACGCTTTTAGCTTTAACATTCTTCCAACATGTTTGTGCTGATTCTTGCATCTGATTCTTTCTCTCTTGGAAGGGTAAATTGGAACCGTGTGACATGCGTTGGCTTTTAATGACATCAACATCCCCTTCCAAGCTCTTTACAAATACATTACATGGGCATTCTTTTTTCAGCAAGCACTGAAATTTCTCTCCCTTGCAGCCACCTTCCTTTTTATATATTGAAGCCCCAATTTCTCTCAACCACCCCCCACCCCCCCCGCCAAGCATTCTTTATGAGCACCAGTGAAACACATGGTGCTTTGCAACATGCCATCCTTAGTGACAGTGTCTGTGGGTTCTGGTAGGAGCTGTGCACTGCTGTATTGCCTTGGAAATAAAGCATCTCTAAAGAAAGCGTCTCGGTCTTTGATGTGACTGTTCAAATTGTGCTAAACTCTGAAAATTTAATGGGCTGCTCTCTTGTAGTCAGTTCTTTTTAACTTTTTTAAGTGTTCCTTATTTTTTTTTTCCCCTGTAGAACCAGCATTTTTTTGTTTGTTTTCACACCGTGGAGCGGGCTGGTGCCATCCATGCATCATCCTGAGATGCAGTTGGATGTTTAAAACAAAAAGGGCCCGTACGGTTCTTAATGGCCAGCAGAGATGAACAGGGAAAGGATCACATCTCCTGCAGCCCAGAGTTACCCATTCGAGTTTGAGGCCATTACACAGGTAATAGACTTTATTCTAAAGTTTCAAATAATTTTTGGTAAATAATAGAAAAATAGAATTTTCTGTTTACAGGTTGATTTGATGCCAACAGTGGCACAAAAAATACATACGCTTTACTTGGAGAGATAAAAAAGTGTGCATAAAAATGTTAATATTCAGGCTCAGACAGGCTTTAAACCCCCCTTGGCACCATTACAGCAGCAGATCGAAGGCCAGTTTTCCCTTCTATGGAAGCAAACTCAAATACTAAATTTTTTTTTCCAATGCTTTGTGCAAGGTGGTATGTCCCATTTCCAGCTGAGAGGTTCAGGATCCTGGGTTGCCCAAGGTTTAACCAAAAAGGCTTTTTATGTAGCTGTAAGAATGCAGTGCTTACCACCCTCCTCTCAGACTGCTGCTGGGAGTAAGGACTACGTAAGAAAAGGCTCGGGCTGGGCTGTCAGCACTGAGGAGTCGGGTGCAGGAAAGCCCCAGCCCTGCGTGTCGGCCTGGAGCCCAGCCCTGGGGCCAGGAGGCAGAACACTCTGGTTCTGTTGGGTGCTGCACCTGCTTCAGCAGCTTAAAACAACTTTTTTTTTTTCCCCCCCCTCTCCCAGAAGTCTTACCCGGGAAGGACAGGCAGTTAATAGACTAGGCTGTCCTTAAGACAGCCTCCTCAAGCCTAGATTTATGCTACAGGCAATTTATTTTGCATCTTAAAAATACCACCCATGGCTCAGGAGAAAAGGGGCTGTGCCTATGGCTCCTGTTCCTCACCCGTTTCCCTCAAGTCCTGAGGGAACCAGCCCCTTTCCTTCCCTGCTGCAGCTGTGGAATCCCTTACCCACCACTGCCTGTGCAGCTGGCCCTGGGGCTTGTGCCCAGTATCCTCTCATGGCAGCTAATTCCACAGCACCGTCTGCTTGGGCTAGAGCTGCAGAGGGAGGCAGGGAAGGCAGCCGTATTCCCAAGAGGGCTGGGCCAGAAGCAAGGGAGCTCCATGGATTGATGGATCTTGCTGCTGCTCGTGGGTTAGTTGGCAGTTTTAACTGTACACTGCAGGTCTGTTACAGTCACTGCTGAGCAGCAGCACAAGGTGCAGAGTAGAACATCTCTCCTCATCCAGGACTCTGGAGGAGGGCCTGACTTTGGTCCTGAGTATCTTCTGTCTCACAGGCAGCAGAGGTGGAGGTGTGGCTGGCTTCCCCGTTCATCTCCCGCAGCGGGTGGTAGAGATAGTCACCACTCTCATGGTGCCTCTCGGACCGGGCCTTCAGAAGAAGGCCTATGTTACCTATGGTGCTTAACACCAGAAGCAGAGCCAAGACAGAGGTCATGGACATCCACGTTTCTCTGTCAGACAGAAGAAAAATACACAAGTAACAGCTCTTCACCTGTTTTCACATGTTCCCAGTATGCAAATCAGTCAGACTGGTTTGGGTGGGAAGGGATTTTTTTAAAGGTCTAGTGCAACCCCCCTGCAGTGAGCAGGGACATCTGCAACCAGAGCAGGTTGCTCAGAGCCCTGGACAACCTCACCTGGAATGGTTCCAGGGATGGGGCATCAACCACCTCTCTGGGCAACCTGGGCCAGGGTCTCACCACCCTCCGTGTAACACATTGCTTCCTTCTCTCCAGTCTGAATCTCTTTTAGTTTAAAACCATCACCCCTGTCCTGTCACAACAGGCCCATCTCTCTGACAGGCCCCTCAAAGTCCTGAAAGGCCACAAGAAGGTCTCCCCAGAGCCTTCTCTTCTCCAGGCTGAACAGCCCCAACTCTCTCAGCCTGGCCTCCCAGCAGAGGGTTCCACCCTCAGATCATTGCTGGGGCCTCCTCTGGCCCCCCTCCAACAGGTCCCTGTCTCTCCTGTGCTGAGAAGAAATGACTTCTCAAGGTTTGTACTTCCCTTCTGTCATCACAAGCTTGTGGTTCTGCTCTTGGGCAGGGGAGACCATGCTCTGTGAGACCCTCTGAAAGGCTGCTCCAGAGCAAGTGGATGTTTTGAGCTTTCCCCCCAGCTCACAAGGGCCCAGCTGTGGCTGCAGAGCATCACCAACCTGACAGAAGCCATGCGCTGGTGTCAGACCTGTCAGGGTCTGGCTGTTGCACACACAGTGCAGCGGTGGAAGAACAGTGGCCCCGTTAACTGAACTGCAGAACATCAGGCTCAGGGTAAGAACTGTCCCTGATGGGGCTTCAGCTCAGCACTCGTCTCACAATGAAGTTTTTAGCACCTTCCCTGTTCTCCCCCTTCCCATCTGACTGCCGGGGGTGACACAATGAAGTTGGAACACAGATGAGGCAGCAGAGCTCTCTGCATCACTGCCCCACTGCCCTGGCACCCAGGAGGAGGTGTGCAGAGCTCCAGCTCGCTGCGAGCAGCTCGTGGCATGGACTCCGTGTGCACAGATACACATCTATGGTATTACAGAGATACAGTGAGTATTACACACTTACTCTGACAGAGAGAATTTCTCTTTGCTCCTTCCCTTATTTTGGGAAGCCAAACACTGCGCAGCTGGAAAACAAAACATGGAAGGAAGAAAGTCAGCATCGGGGGGGAATTTTCTTAGTAAAATTCCCCTAAAAAAGAGCCAGCTGAGGTAAGATAACAGCCAGCTCCAGCTGGGAGCTCAGCAAACACAATGTAATGCACTAAAACTGCTCATCCAGGTTCTTTTTTTTTTTTTAAATATGACTGCTGCAACCAGAAGTACCTCTGCTTAACTGGTCCTGTATTGCCAACCCGTAGGTGACGTTGCAGCTGCCAGTCTTGGGGTCACAGGGACACGTGTGTTCACAGGCACATTGTTTCTGGCAGTTTGGCCCGTACCAGCCCATGGGACACTCTAGGGAACAGAGGATGAAGAGGTCGGTCACTGTCTAAGCAGTCAGGACCCCAGGTTTCCTGCAGCCTGACAAAGCTCTGCTACCCGCCCACCCTGCGAGCGCCAAACTGTGAGTTAACTGCTCTTGTTCCGTTTGTCACAGAGAAGTTTTTGCCCAACAGGGATGGGGCTGGCTGAGCGTTCCTAGGCTGGGAATGCAGTATCACCACTGTGACCATGCACCAAGATGTTTACACCCATGCTGTAATTTACTTGCCCTGTTACTAGAGCAGGTGGTCTGATATATGGGGCCTTTAGCACCTGAGAAGCTGGGGTGGTTACACACCTGAGAACACCACTGGCTTGCTCAGCACTAGCACAGGAGTTCAAAGGTTGAAAGCCAGAAAGAGCCTTTGGAGCGTTTCACGCTCACTGACTGGGATCACCCCAAGCTTGGCCTCCAGGAGGGGCTGGTACAACACCCTCCAGCAAAGGGAGTTCAAATATTTGTGTTCTACACTCAGGAGCTTTGGGAAAGCAACACAGCTCTTTGGGGCAGAGAGTAACCAGGCAGCCATGGTTTTCTAATGATGAAGCAAACTCCTCTTTCCTCCCAGCAACCTCCTTTGCTTTTTAGCCAGTTTGGGTAGGATGGGCAAGCCATGAATGCTGGGAGCTGCAGGTTACACTCCAGCAGTGACGTTGAGGCCTGAGCCTGCCTGGCAGCCCTCATGCTTGCTTTGCCTGTGAGAGGTGGCTCAGATGTGCCACAAAATCCTCTCCCCGGCCCAGGCCATTATTCAGAGCAGCCCCTACCTTGCTCACAGCTGGTGCCATAGTATCCTGCCGGGCAGGAACAGGCTCCATGCACAGGGTCACAGAAGCCGCCGTTCTGGCACTGGCATTTCTGGGCGCAAGCGTCCCCATAGAAACCACTGGCACAAGCTACAGGAGACAAACACAGACCTCATCAGAGCCCTCACCGCAAAGGCAAGGGACCCACCCCACACTTACACCCATGGAGCAGTCACGGGCACAGGCTGCTGTTGACGGATGCTTAGAGAAGAGAAGCTGAGTCAGTGCCTTGAACAAGGAGCAAGGGCCTCAAGTGCTTCGCTCCAAGTCAATCTTAAAATGCTCAGGCTACAATTAAACTCGCACTGGCAAGAAGAAAAGCACAGTGTGTAGCGCTTCCCTCCACCAGTGCAGGCGGCCAGTGGCCTGGAAGTGGTTCACACTGTCCTCTGGCTGGCTATGAAGGGGTAGGGTGAGCTGGGAGTCAGTGTTACCTTTGCTGCAGTTGCTGCCCATCCAGCCAGTGTCACACAGGCATCCAGCTGTGCAAACACAAACAGGCGTTAACAAGGGAGAAAGAACCAGCAGGAATTCAAAATGAGGAGCCTCTGCTGCTTGGGGTGCCAGAGAACCTGCAGAAGAGGAATGCTGAACTCGCACACAGGTTAGGCTCAGCCACACACCCACTACGGCCACCAAACCCAACAGAACCTCCTAGAGTTCCAGAGATTAGCAGTGGGTCAACTGTGAGTAACACCTGAAGCCCCCTGAGCTCTGTCCAGTCGCTTCAATGGGCAAAATGTGACTGTGAGTTGAGTAAGGGAGGTAGCACAAAAACAGGAAAAGAGGACTGAGCAGGCACAGAAAGCAGAAGCTGGAGGTGGATGTTACAGCAGGCCCTAGATTCAAAATGAGTTTACATAAAAGGAGCTTGGCTGCTGGCGCCAGTACGTGGGAACTACACTCATTCCCACCAGCGTGGGAAAGGGTTCTGTGGACTAGCCAAGGCTGCACGCAGTGATGCACCGAGACCACAGTGCAGTGCCTTGCAGGCAGGTAAGAGATAGTCTGCCTGGAGGAAAAGGCCCTGGGGGTGTTGGCTGACAGCCAGCTGAAGATGAGCCAGTGTTTGCCCAGGTAGCCAAGAAGGCCACCAGCATCCTGGCTTGGATCAGCACCAGTGTGGCCAGCAGGACTAGGGCAGAGATCGTCCCCCTGCACTGGGCACGGGGGAGGCTGCACCTCAAATCCTGGGCTCAGTTTTGGGCCCCTCACTCCAAGCAGGACAGTGAGGGGCTGGAGTGTGTCCAGGGAAGGGCAACAAAGCTGGGGAAGGGTCTAGAGCATGAGTATGGTGAAGGGCGGCCGAGGGACCTGGGGCTGTTGAGCCTGGAGAAAAAAAGGCACAGGGGAGACCTCGCTCTCAACAGCTCCCTGAAAGGAGGTGGGAGCCAGGTGGGGTTTGGTCTCTTCTCACAGGGAACAAATGACAGGACAAGAGGAAAAGGCCTCAAGTTGCACCAGGGGAGGTTTAGGTTGGACCTGAGGAACAATTTCTTCAAGCCCTTGAGGGTTGTCAAGGGCTGGCCCAGGCTGCCCAGGGCAGTGGTGGAGTCCCCATCCCTGGAGGGGTTTCCGAGCTGTGGAGATGTGGTGCTGAGGGACATGGTTTA
>JAAGNO010020060.1:0-19733 GCA_033439905.1 Ceryle rudis
CCACCACCTCCACACCTTTCCCTGCCTCCCCCCCCGCCCTCTCCAGGCTGACTGCCCCAGGCTGCTGGTTTCACTGCAGGCAGCTGCTTTTTGCCTTCTGTTTCCACAGCAGGAACCCGTTTACCTCCCCCATACCTCCCTTCCCTGGCTGCCGGTTGTGGCCATCGCCAGCCGCAGCTCCGAGCATCATTCTGGGGCAGCTGCGGTGCCTGGCAGAGCCCAGCGGCTGGAGGCGGCTGCACGGGCCCCAGGGCTGAGCCGAAGCCGAGAGCTGCCCAGATTGTCCTGTCCGAGCTGCCACGGTGCTGCGCTCCTCTGTGCCCAGGCGTGTGCTACCCAACGTGGCTGGCTCGGACCGGCGCTGGCCACTGGCAACACCAAGCTCAGAGGCACTCGGGCCAACACCAGACTCAGGTCTTCAATTTTTCCACAACACTTCATCAGCATTGGGTAAATTAGGAAAAAAAGGTCATACCAATTAAAAAAGAGAAATAGAAGCAGAACTGCAGACCCTCTTCTCTAATCACCCAGCTAACCTGCCTTCCTCAGGGAGGGTCTCAGTGGTGAGGAGCAGCTGAGCTCCACTGAAGCCATGAAGGATATTCTGTGTGGCTCTCATGGGCCCAGGCACTGGCACTGCGGCAGGTCAGGGGCACTGCTGTGGCTCCCAGCAGGGAATTCTGGGTCAGAAATCACAGAAAATGGAGCTGTTGAAAACAGAAATTCCTGGAAGCTACCCCCTTTCTTCAAAATATTTAGAATTTTTGTCAAAAAAAAAGGCTGACAACACCCAAACTGACTCTTTTGGACTGGCTTCTCTCTCTCTGCAGTTTTCAGCCAACATTTTTCAGAGGGTTTTGGCAGAAAATCTTTGGGTTTTGACAGTTGTTCTTTTCTCAACGACAAGCTGACATCTTCCACTACATTTTTTTAGAATACTTCTGCGTTTTGGTTGTTGGAATTTGACTCAAGAAAAAGAAATTTCACAAACCCTCTGATAATAGAAATGAAATTATCATTGGCCCAGGAGGATACGATGTGGCAGGTCACAGGCAGCCATCGGGAGGGCTCAGGCAGGTGTTGATGGGGAAGAGGAACGCGGGACAGAGTGTGACCTTCGCCTTCACGTTCCTTACAGCTCAGCCAGGAGAATCAGATTTACTCACCCTCTTTCAAACACTCGTGTCACCACCACCTTCTGCCTCTGAGGCTGAGAATTCGCTGACTCCTGCCAAGGCCTGGAACGAAGCGAGTGGCTGACTTGGGTTCCTCAGCCACTGCCCTGGTTTTGGGGTCTGCTCTGGTCCAGACTGAGCATCACCGAGCTCCCCCTGCCCCCCCTCCGTAAATCCAGAAGGAATCGGGCAACTCCATTTGCCAAAACCGCTGCCTCATCCCTCCAGAGCACTCCCAGGAAAAGCCCTAAACGCACCTTCCCTGGTTCAGCTGGACACAACCAAAGCATCCCAGTTCCCAAACTCCAGCTCCTGCCTGACCATCCACCCTCGCCAGCAGGAAGAGGATGAGCCCCAGTTGGGAGGGACTCGTCTGTCACGCGTGCGAATCATCCGTATTAATGTTGCCCTGACACGGTTTTTTACAATTTATTATATGCAGATGGACTCCAGGAATGTGGTTGTTTTAATTATGGTGAAACGCCAGGCGAGATTGGTTATGCGAGTCAATAAATCACTCGACTGCACTGATTAAACAGGAGTAATATTTTGAATAAGTGACTGTCTCAGGAACGTTCATTACTGTATCACATTATCATTCTCTACATGTATATTGCAAACAAAATTAAATGAAGATGTCAAGTTGTAACAGAGACTAGACACTAATTAAAACAAAAGCAGCTAGGACCTTTTTTCCCTTTCTTGAAAGGTGAGAACTGGGAGCAAGAACCACAGCGAACACCGCCCACTGAGTGGCTTTTCCCGCCGGTTCTCGGCTCTGATGCTCACCTGCGCGTGCGGCTGGTGGCCCCGCTCCGCTCCTGGGCAGTGTCTGCCAAACAAGGCGACAGATGGACGGAGGATTGGGGGAACTGCAGATATTGGGCAGCAAGAAGATGGATTCCTTAGGCGTGTGCATGTTCCACCCAGGGAAGGGTGTGCTCTCCATGGTTGCAAGCAGAGCCCAACCCGAACACCGGTTACAGTCAACAGCACAAGAGACAAGGGCTCCACCGACACAGAGCTGGGTGAAGTTTGATGGCCCACATTATAAATGAGGTGACAGCAGATGATCTAGTGGTCCTCCCTAGTCTCCGAAATGATGACTTATATCAGATATTCCAGGATAATGTTATTTATTTGATGTGATTTTCACAGATAATTAATTTCTCTGAAAGTAACTACTGGCTCCTTTAGGAAGCATTGGCATGTTCATTATATTTATAGCTTCTTCCTAGGTAATTACTAATACATGAAGAATCTGATTATGGTCCCCGCAATGAAAGGCAGCCGTCTCTTGGGAGGGATACACCAAACGAGAGAAAAGCCTGTATGAAACTAACTTCCCAAAATAACTATAATGGTGCATCTGAGCCAGTTGCCAGAAAAGAGAAGAGAATATCATCAAGATGAAATACTTTCTGATGAACGTCTTTTATGCCGTGGAGCCCCAGCCAGGTGCTAGGAAGCCTTCCAGCTGACCTGAAGTGAGACCAACCAGCGGGCTCTTGTTCCAGAGCTCATCAGCTCTCCCAAACTACCTGGAACGAGCTGTGAGCCGGGCCTGGCTCCACAGGCTACCAGCTCTAACCTGCCCCTCGTGCAGGGCTCTGCTGTGCTCCCAGTGCTGGTGCTGCCCTGCCCACCCTGGGCCGTGACTGCAGACAGGCTGAGCCATGAGCTGTGGCCAGGATGAGCTGTGGCCAGGCTGAGCCATAAGCTGTGGCCAGGATGAGCTGTGGCCAGGCTGAGCCATAAGCTGTGGCCAGGCTGAGCTGTGAGCCGTGGCTGGGCTGCTGGGCACGTCCAGCTCCAGACACACACTTTATCATCCGCTGCACTAAATTAATTTTTTAGCACCAGCCGGCAGATGGGGTGTTAAAAGTCAGGAGTGCAATTTGGGAAGGCTGCAGCAGTCTGGAATGTTTCCTTTATTTATTTTTCATTACTCCAGCTTTTTGAGAGTCCTGGCTGAGGCGCACGATGGTCAGGGCTGTTAATGGGGCTGGTTCCTGCTGCTTGTTTCCTGGCTGTCTTCTATGCCACAATCCTTTGTATGGGCATCAGAAACACACGAGTCAGTCGGACCTGCCTTGGCTCACCTCTGCTGCTGCCTTCACCGTCGTCAACACCCACACATCTCCCTGCAGCTTCCCCAGCACCAGCCACCACCCTCCTGTCCCTCCAGATCCCTCCCACCTCTTCTGCAGGGTCTGTGTCCTGGGATGTGCTCCTCTGCCTCCCTCTGCCCTGAGCCATGAAACAGATTCTGCACACTCATGCTGCAGGAACGGGGGTTTGTTTTATACTGGGGGAGTCTCAGCCAAGCTGGAGTGGAACGTTTCTGGTTAGCATCAAGTTACACTACAAATAAAAGAGTTTTGACTAATAATTTGCCAAAAAATTGCTCTCTGGAATGAAAAATGCCCTACGGAATGCCTTCTCCTGCAGAGCTAGGAGAGTAATGCAAAACTGCAGGTAAAAAAAGCCTCTCCTGCATCACATTCATTAAAATGAGGTGAATTTTTAAGGCAATTTCTATGTCATTTGTGGTGACTTCAGACCACGTCTCATTTTCCTTGAAACACTATTCAGATATATCTCAAACGTGCTTCACGCTGAGATTTTTAACTTTCATTTCCATCCATTTCTCTTTCCTTTTCTTTTGCTTTGTGGGGCTTAGAAAGAACCAGAAACATCTTTTCTGTGCTCCAGGCTGGGCTGGCTGCAGCGGGGGCTGCTCCACCCGCATGGGCACCGATCTCCACCTCTGCGAACACACAGCAAAGCCCCACGCGCCGCACATGGGGTTGGTGCTGGTGCTGCTGGGAGCACGGGAGGCGGCAACGCTGCTGCTCCTGCACCATCACCCACCCCTAAATGCAAGGTCCTGCCACCAGGTCACCCCAGCAAGGGATGTTCTCAGTGAGGAGCCTGACCTGCAGTGCTGACGGTGAGGGGCACGGATGTACAAGTGGATAAAACATTTGTTATCAGTAAGAGATTCATCGGCCTGCTGAAGAATGCAGAGCTGGCAGGATGGCAGAGGATGAGGGTTAAACAAGTGTAGAGAAAAGAAATGACTTTCTGGGAAGCCCAGGCAGGTCTGATGCTCAGATCTGGCTTTGCAAAGGCATTTATTTATCCACAGGAGAGGCTCATTTAAGCTCTGCTAGTGCGAGATGCAGCAGCTTTAAAAACCTAAGTGGCATGTTAAATAATTCACCAAGCACCCGGCAGCGTGGTGGGACCCCTTGGAAGGACACTGGAAAAAGAGGCAGTTCATAAAACCATCTACAGCCCTTTGCCAGCCAGGCAGGGATCAGCTACAGCCGGGAAGGGATGCAGGGAGACACGTCCCTGCATCGCTTGAGGCCAGACATGGCACCGACCCTGCCCGGGGCCAGCGGCACGAGGAGATGCCCCCCTGCCTTCGATGCCTCCCATCTACCAGGCCTTGACTTACAGACCCTCATTCTCTTCTTAATTGGCGTCCAGGGCTTATTCGCGATTACGTTAATCTCTGCAGGAAAAGCTGTTTTCTAGCCCGTTTGTACGTTTACACCCAAGCAGCATTTGCAAAGCCAGATCTGCGTCATGGCAGCTGGGGAAAATGTGGAGTGTCCTCCTGTGTGGCTCGTGAGCAGCTTTCTGGCTGAGAAAGGGAAGATAGGAACTGGCAGAGCCACCCTGGCCCCGCTGGACGCAGCAGCTCCTGCGGGAGCAGAGGGGTGCAATGGCTGGACCCAGAGCCCATGGGAGACTGGGCTGGGTGCAGCCCAGGTGGTACAGGCGGCTCAGGGATCTCCCCTACTGACCCAGGACTGAGGGATGAAACCTGCTGCAAGCCAGGTGGAGTAGGAGCAAAGTCCTCGAGGGGCCAGGAGAGGGGACGATCCGTGGGCTGTGTCGCAGGGATGCAGGTCTCCATTGGCACGAGGCAAGGTGGCACGGCCCCAGTGAGCCCGGGTCTCAAAACGCGATAGCACCGTGCCGGGAGAAAGCTCAGACATGTGCTCCCCCTCCCTCCTTCCCCCACTGCCTCTCCCTCTGCCTCCAGCTTCAGCTCTGCAATGGTTAAACCACAGATATTGCCTTTCTGCTCAGTGAACCAAGTGATAGGATTGCAGTTAATGGTAATTTGAACATGTTTGGTCAACTAGAAATACATAACTAGATTGAAACATGAAAATGCCCTATGAATTTATACAACTGATGCATTTGAACGCAGTCAGCTGTTAACTTCATTGCAAGAAGGATGGTAGAAATAATTTGCAACAACCCACACATTTTTTTATTGAACCTTTGCAAATAGGAATAATGTATCAAATGTACCTATATGTCTGCCTCGCACCTACATATAGCATCGCTGCTCGGATATTAGTAAGCTGCAGCGTTCAGGATCAGATAGAAGAGTTTTTCAGCTACAAAAGATCTCTCATCTGACCTTGCTGCTTTGATTGCCAGAGCTCTCCCGGCAGCTGCGGGCACACAGCCACGGACTGCTTCTCCTCCCTCCCACCTAAGTCACGGACCTCACTCTTAAGTTTCACTTTGACTCGCACAATGACCGTCAGGCCATCCTGCTCTCCTGCTCTGCCAGTTCGAGAAGACTCTGCTGGTGTCATGGCCACACACAGAACAAAGTATCCCAAACCACCTCCTCCCCACTTGCAGCTGCCAACGAACCTGGCTAAGATACTGCTGTTTTTTCTAAGAACTGCATCAGAGGAATGTCCCCGTGCCTGCCTATTACCCAGCCTCCACGAAAGGAGGTAGGAGCAGATCTAGCTGAGATCCCCCCGCCAGAAATCCCCTCCTCTGCAGAGCTTGAGGTACTTCATGCTAGAGAAGCAGATCTGGATGTTTCTGCTGTCACTGGCGGGTCCAAGGGGGAAAGAGGTGGACGGAGTCAGGGAGATGCTTGTGCCGAGTCGAGCGATGAGGCTGGAGCTCCACATCCCTCGCTCACAAGCTTGAGAGGCTGGAGCCCGATGAGTTGCCAATAAATGCTCCAGCTTTCCTTATTTAGACTTCACCGTTTTCTCCTCTCATCTTGTTAAAGGATGTAATTTATGTTGTGTGTGTCCATTTACGAGCCATTATATCCTAAATGAAAGAAGAGGCGAAACATATTCTCTATTTAAAGCTTCCAAAATAGGCCTGATTAATATGTCCAATTGATTGTTCAGCTGTTCTACTTGCTAATCTGCAAAAACTAATTAGGCAAGTGGGAAACCAAAATACTGGGTCATTTCCATCATGTGCTAATGAATGTTCTTCAGTTTAGCAAATGTTTTGTTTCTACCATGGAAAAAGAATAACATTGGAGATGGATCTCGCTAGGAAGGCTGCGCTTTGGTCCAGACTGTGTTTTGGTCCAGACTGCAAACTAGCTTTCTGGGTTGAATCCGTTCAAGGAAGGTGGTACTTCCATCAGAATCCCAAGCTAACGGCCCTTCTTTCCCTCTCACATTACCACCCCAGCTAATAAAATCTTTTTTTTTCCCAAAGAATGCCTTTCTGAGAGCGTCCTAGAAGGACTTCAGCTATTCTGGAAAGATCCTCCTCTTCCCTATCAGAATTATTTCAGAGATGGTTTCCCTCAACTTCCATTTGCATTTTGCTGCTAACTGGATTTGCTCTTGGTGCTTCAATTTTGGAGCATCCACACATCACATCCATAACTGTCCCAGCTGCTAATGAAGCTGGTGGGAGCTGTGTGATCTCAGCCCTTTGCTACCTTAAAATGGGCACCTGAAAACACAGACACTAAATATGGATGAGTCCGAGTCAGCATGAGAAGGCAGAGAAAGGGAAAGTTGTGCAGGATCCACGGAGGAATTTGTCTGCAACCCAGCAGCTACGAGAAGCCAAGTGCTCATCTCCAAGTTTCATTAAGCCAAGGAGAGCTGGTTGAGATGCAAATGTATGCACTTTGTAAACAGCCCTTTTTACTGCAGGTTAAAAGCCGGTTTCTAGAATCACATACAGAGGAGACGATTAAAGCAACCCCCAGCCTGTGACTTGCATCAGATCAGCACGTGTAGCTCAGCTCTCGGAGAATAAAGAGCCATTCCTTGATCAGCTTTATCCTCTCTCGTTTGATCTGGAACTTGCACAATGAATATCTAATGCCAGCGTGCTCCGTACCCGGGACTCCTTAAAACTGAATAACTGATTCCATTAAGAGGGCATTAGCTCTGTACGCTCATAATTAATCTCCTCAAGAGAACTAACAGTTCAAAGGACTTGTATGGAGCAAGGACATTTTACATCACACAGCTCATTTTTCCTAATTGATTAATTTAAAGCAATCTCTAGAGCCAAGTTTTGCGGCACAGAACCTTTTCACCCCACACACAGTGAAAATAAATAGCTCCCAGCCAGCAACCACACCGCGCTCCTCGAGCCCTGGCAAAGCGGAGCACGAGCACAGCGTGCACAGAGTCAGGAGAAGGCTCTCAGGAGCCCTCAGTGTGCTGGAGCCGGCAGCGCTCGGGGACAAGTCAGAGCAGCAGCCACCTCCTTTCATTCTGCGGCTCTGCTCTATCTCTGGCGCTCTCGTGCAGCATTTCAAAGCAGAGAGAGCATCTGAAATACCCTCACCGCCGACCTTAGCCCTTCCACGAGCGTGCTTTGGGGAGCGCTGGCTCTTTGCTCGCAGACACCTCACAGCCAGACGCTGAGCCTGGGCCGTGGCAAGGAGAAGACAAAGGTGACAGCTCTGGACGGTGTTAACTCTGCAGCACCTGCCTGCAATATTTGCCCTTTTGTATTTCCCTTTGCGACATTTTCAGTGAGCATCTTGTTCTTTGCCCACAGCCAAGTTACGGAAGGTGCTGGCACTGGCCAGGCTGCAGCTTCCCAGGGAGCCCCGGAGCCGGGGTACAGGGGTGCTGGGCGCCGCAGGGGTGCCGCAGGGATGTCTGCTGCACGGGCAGCAGCTGCTCTCATTTTCTGCCCGGGTTCCCTATCAGTGATCTCAGCGCTGCCTTGATCTGAGTGTTTGCCAACGGTGTGACAAGGGAAGCCCATCAGGCAACTGGTTTTCCAGGGTATTCTACCACAGGGCTTACTAGCAGAGAGTGGTGGTGGCCCAGGGGTGGCTGGGAGAAGGGCCCCAGTGGGATGGGTCCCTCCCAGCACACAGGCATTCGCAGGGGGGCAGAGGTACAGGAAACCACCTTTCTTGTAATTAAAAGGTGTTTCAAATGAAACTGAACCGCTCGTTACGCCCAGGACCAGATACGGGATGAAGATGGTGGATGCTGGGCTACGAAGACACCTTATTTACAGTAGCGCCTAAAAGAACGGAGTCTTTAATAGCTGCTGCAAATGCTACATAATGATTTTCCGTTATTTAATTCTCCAAGAGGCTTGATAGCTTTCCATAAGTCAAGGTTTATTTGCCTTCCCTTGAATGTCACACATAATTCTTTTGGAAATGTTTATTTGCCTAATGCAACTTTTAGTGTCCAGGTTATTTATTCCTTCTATTTGTCAGCTAAAAAGAAAGCTGCCTTTAGCCTGAAGCCTGATTACTTAAAGTAATACGGTGGCTCAGGCTCTTTCATCTTCTCAGTGTGACTGAAATGCATTTACAGCTGAACAGCTTATCACAAAAAAAAATCTAATTTTAAAAAGTATACTACATTTTAATACACGTTGCATTGCACATAAGTAATCTGCAAGCTAAAACCTGATCAGAAACATCTACTTTGTTAACTGTGAGGATTAACCAATAAAGGGAACATATATAAGCAAATGCAGAATGAGGGAAGTACCATCTTTTCATCACTGTTATTTATGTGACAAGTCCCCCCGAGGCCTCACTCATCGCACCTCGCTGCAGACGCGGAAGGTCCGCACACCTACGTTAAGAGCGCGGTCCCAAGTTCATGCCAAAGCTGAAAGCTGCTCAGCAGCCCCACAATCTCCCCAGCACCCGATGTCTCGACCTCGCCTCACAGCCCCCGGCGCTGCCCCCACTCTGCTTCCTCAGGTTTTCCATGAAGATTGCAAAGGTCTAAGCAACCCGCCCCACTCTCCATCCCCCTTCCCCCACGCTGGCGGGTCCAAGACAGTCCACGTTCGCACAGTGTTTTCCCCTTAAAGCCCCCCCAGCTGCAGACAGAGCCCAGGATCCCTGGAGGAGCTGCTGCTGTGGGCACACACAGCCCAGTGCTCCCAGGAACCCACCTGCTCGTTGGCCTCCAAAACACAGAGCTGGTAAAAAAAAAAAAACAAACCAAAAACCCAACAGAAAAAAAGTCCTGCTAGAAGATATTACCGTATGTCAAAAGTAATACTTTGCCCCCGGACTTTCTGCTCCCACTGACAATGAATCATCTTTCGGCATTAAGCAGCCACAGCTTTGTTATTAACAATCGATACCATTAAAATACTCCTAAAACCTGACTAAATGCAATTATGGCTCATCAAAGAGTATCACAGCTTAAGGGGTTTCAAAGACCAGTCAGTGAGGATCTTGGATGGCAGGCCTTGGCTCCTTGCACCTGGGTGGAGCGAGAAGCCACCTTCGTCACCTCAGTGAGCCGGGGCAGAGGGACCAGCAAGCAGATGCCAGCTGATGCTGGGTGACAGCAGCTGGGGGGGAACCAGGGGGATGGACAGGGACGCTACGAGCCCAAGAACCATCCCCCTGCATCCGACAATGCCACTCAGCATCGGCGCCTCGGTGCGGGGAGCTTAACTTAGACATCCAACGCTGCAGAATTAACTCGGTGCAAAACAGCAGTTAGCAGAACAATGCTTCCTGCAATTAAGCAAAAAGGAGCTCTGTCCAAGAGGAAATTACAGAGTGAGGCCTCCTCACGTTGTCGCCTGCGAGCATCAGGCTGGCTGAAGGGCTCGGTGCTGCGCAGCGTCCTGACTTTTGGGACAGGGACAGATCCTGCTGCCGGCAGTCTTACTCTGATGTGTTATTTGTGCATGCATTAGAAACACAGCTTTGTGCCCGGTGTGAGAATGAATTAGACTTTGCAAGCAAGCTGTCACCTGCTCTGAGAGGTGTGAAAAAATTATGAGCTGCATTGTACTGAAAACTACAAATAGTGCTTACTCCCAGGAATAAACACATACATTTGAGCTATGAAGTTGAAATTACGTTGTATACAGAATGTAGATTTATTAGGTGGGTTTGCGAGGAATTGGCATATTATATAGTTTCACCCATGGAAATCAAGGCTCATGCCTATCATTCAAAAAATAATCACATCTATTACCCTGCTTCCCCTAGGGCTCCAGGTATTTGTATGTCCAACCCTGTCCACCCCTTCCAGAGCCAACTTTAAAAGCCCAGAGGGCTCAGTCACCCCAGGGACTTTCAGTGCAGCTGGCCCAGGGCTCGGCCACTCTCCCACTTCAGTCATGAGACCTTGGGGACAAGGTGTTGAAATGATGCCCCTGAAATGGTTTCCATGGCCTGTCTCGGGCTGGCGGGTGCATCCTGCTGAGCACCTTGGCCCCCCTCCAGCCCAGGCACAAGAAACAGCCCTGGCCACGCCAGGAGCCGCCCCGGCTCCTTCCTCTTCCCTCCTCCAGCCCTGTCACCTGCAGCCAGAGCAGTTTATGCCTGGTTTGCTTTCTGTGCTCCTCGTGAAAGCAGAACAGATGGAGAAGCGTTACCTATTTTTAGCCTCTTGCGCCGTGTGTAGTGTTTTCCCTGGGACGAGGCTGTCACAACACCTATTGCTCCCTCTGCCAGGTTGGGCAGCCACGGCTGTGGTCACACCAGGGACATCCCAAAGCACGCAGAGCTCCTGCTGGGACAGCTCTGCCGGGGAGGTTCAACTGTGACAATAAATTCATCTGCCAGCAAAATGGCCAATTTATGCTGGTTGCAGGCAGCTCATTTTCTGTGGTGCCATTCCCACTTGCTGGGTAAGAGCTATTTCTGTAGGGAAAGAAAAGGCAGAAGGCAGCGTGTGAAACCTCTGAAGACTGACTAGTCTGACTTTTCTTTCCGCAGAAACTCACCATCCCTCCTTCCAGTTGCCTGTTCTTCCCCAGGAGGAACAGTGACAATTTTTCCCCTGAACAAGAGAACAGCGTTTCCATTGCCAGCGGGGCCCTTGGGTGGTGCCAACTGCAGCTTCTGCGAGCCTGGGGCAGCTTGGGCTTATGGGGCTGATCCCTTGAAACTCACTGGAAAATCTGGAGTCCTTTTCATCAGCTTTGGGCCCAAAAGCAATTATCTGGTGTAACTCACCAGCACCCGGTGGTGTCTCTCCCCCTCTCCTTTCCCAATGACTGTTATTACGACCAGAGAAATGGTCCTTTTGAAGGACTGTACTTCTGAAGACACTGAAATGCTCTTGCAGCTGGAGGAGGAAGGTCAGAGCAGAGGGTTTCCAGATCTGCTCTTGATAACAACTCACTACTGTTGGTGGGAGGACGCAGTTTGCTCCAGAGGACCCCACTCATGCCCCTGCACCAGCCGTGGCCCCAGAGCCACCCACACTGATGGGAGAGCAGCCAGTGACTTACTTTATGGTTTGTGTTCAGCCAAAAGTCTGGTGATGAATCCAGCGAGAGGGATGCCAGGCGGTGCCGGGAAGAGCAGCAAGGCCCGTGGAAACATCTCGATTGTTTCTCACGGAAGACATGGGAAAGGGACCACTTGTAGAAACCTCATTATTTCGATTTAGAATATTTCTTTGCAGCTGGTCGGTCATGAAGGAACATCTGAAATTATTTTTAAAGCCAGAGTTGCTTTTTTCAGGCCTCAAACACGTGAGGAACAGGACAAGAGTGTCCTGGGTTTGCTGTAGTAGGGAAATTGCTGAACTCAATCAACCAGTGGCAAATGTGCGTACCCAGGAGTGACCTGGAGGTTGCCAAGGCAAAGCATCATTGTTCTCAAAATAACTGTTAAAAAATGCCCCATCTGAAGCATTAAAATTGCTTCTTGTTGACATGTTTTAACATGGATTATTTGCCTTGTGAAAGCCGCACGAGCCTGGAGCTCCGCTGGCTGGGGTTTTGTCGCGCGGTCAGGACCAGAGGTGGGGAGGGAAAATATTGTGTGCTCAGGCAATTTGAAAATCCCAGGATAGAATACAGCCCTGGGAGCCCCTGGTGGAGACAAACCTGCCCATCGCCCTGCCACGTGCCCTTCCCCGCTCACACCGGCTGCAGGGGTCCCATGGGCGGTCTGGGTGGACGAGAGCCGGCCTCGCCCCCCGCCCTCGCTGTTTTACAGCATCAAATTGCAAACAAGGGGGAGGAAGCCGAGAGGATCTGCAGAGGGGCTACTATGTAATTAAACATTAAAAACTGAAATTATATCTTTCTTATTGAAAACAGGCATTTAAGAGCTCACAGTCCTGGAAGCATCTCAAGGGTAATGGCAGCCACTCATTAAAGCAGACAAAGGAAGCATGGGCTCTAATTTGCCTTTAGTCAACTGTCTTGGGTTTGAAGGCCATGGAGCTGGTGAGAAATGCTAGTAAAGTAATGAAGAAATTAAGGGGCTTCTAAAATTAAGTAAAATGATTTTACCTCTGCTGCACGAGGTTGATCTAAATATAAACAGAAAGGAAAGAAAACTCTGTGCTCCTTATCCAAAGCATTAGAAAAGTCTTCAGAATTGATCCTTTATTTTCTAATTTGTATTAAATAATTCATAATGTCATAATGATCAAACGGATGGACATTTTCTTTCACCCCCTCAGCCTTTAGTATTTTGCTGTAAGTATTTTACTGAAATGGAGACCTACAGTCTTGTCCAGAACCATTCAGCTGTTACCTGAAGTGGCCAGTGAAACGCTGTTATTTAGCACTGCCTTTGAAAAGTTACATCTTCCCAAGGACACACGTGTTGGAAGTTCTGACAGACTCCAGAGGTTAAGAAAGAAGCTCAAGAAAGGCCACTGAAATCAAAGGATCATTTCAAAGGATTCTGGAGCACTCCTAAAGCTTTGGAGCCTGCAGAATGCTTAAGGGCAGGAGACCCTGTTAGAGTCTCAGAGCCCAGCCACCGGTTGCTCCAGAGGCAGAGCCGATCTTCACGCAGCTTCCCCCCTCCCTTCTGCCCTTGCCGAGCCCAAACTAGCCCCATCATCCAGCATCCTCCTCCCCGCCGCGCAGGACCCCTCGTCGTGCCCGGCTTTCAATGGCGGACGAGCATTTCACTCAGCACCCCTAGGAGAATAAAGCTTTTGAAATCTATAGGGTTCAAAATGGCCTGTATGGATTTTCTATTTCCTTTGCATGTAAGGATGGAGATTACACGCTCATTTCTCAGAAGCCGAGGAGCTGCACACAAAAGCCTTAACAACGCCTATTGTCAGGGGAGAAAAACATTCCCCATCCATCTTCGATCAGCTTCATCCAAGCCCTTTGAAATTTTGATTATGCTCCAGTACAATGAGGAGCACATGATGACGGGGGACGACATTAGGGACAGAATCAAGAGGTGAGCATTTCATTATGATGAAAATACAGGATTATTTGCCTGCAAAAAGCAGAGAGCTGCTCCCGCTCCGCAGGCAGTTTCCAGGGTGCAAATATCCAGGTCCAGGCGATTCACAGAAGCAATTTCTCCTCCAGACAGTTCCCTTTCACACCAGCTCCTGGGGTCAGCCAGGACGAAGAGGATCTGTGCAGGAATGTGTCAGAAATCACAGAACGTTGGCTCTCGGGGCTCTGGGAAACACCCCCTGTCAGATGCACTGAACATCTCCCAGCTGCTTCTGAAGTATTCCCATTTTTCAGACTCACTAACCTAGAGCTGTTTCCTCCAGGTGCAGCCTCTGCACCGATCCCCCGTTGGCTGTTTAGTGGCTTCCAGTGCACTCCTCTGCCCGCGCTAACGCCACATCTCCTTCGTGCTGATGCTCAGTTAATTCTTCACTATTAGCGTCCAGAGATTTAATGATTGGCTACTTACTTTAAAGTAATTATTTTTATTGTCAGTCATGTAAATCTAGTGAAATAATGAAGTGTCGAGAGATTAGGCACTTGGTACTAATAGACCATACCACACAGGTAATAGTAATATAAACAAGGTATGGGAAACAATAAAATATGTGACAATTTAATTCTGTGCTCAATGCTATGACCATCATGACTGTCTCCCGAGTTAGAGAGGGACTTATTTCCTTCCACTGAGTGAACACGTCATACTGTGGGACTTCTCTTCTGTCTTCATCATCCCTCGCTCTCCCTTCCCCGTGCTGAGCCATGCGAATGACAATTTAGGTGTAGGTGTTTGTGAAAGATTCACCAGGGTGTGGGACAAACCTCTTCCTGCTTTGAGATGCCAATGGAGACAACGCCCCTCTGTGAAGCGCTCTATAACCCCCCAGCAGCTCACAGTCTCCATGGACAAGGCAGACAAAGTGCCAGGAAGAAAAACTGTTGCCAAGATGGACAGAAGCTGCTGTGGATCTCCCTGTGATGGATGAGCAGGTCCATCAGCACGCAGAGCCTTCAGCGCAGACAGAAGTTGCCATCAGAGCACAAATCCTGACCACTGTGCAGTTCTGAGTCTTTCCTGAGCCTGGAAACCCCCTGCCCGTTGGGTTTGTGCTGCTAGAATTCCTTCTGGTGGCTCAGATCAAGGCCAGGCACCACTTTTATCCTCAAACGCCAGGTTGGCCTCTCATGGGAACGAGAAGCTGTGATTTGCTCCCTAGCGACTGGGGCTGCACCAGCTCCATGTCCTCCCCTGCCACCACCACCACGGCCTGTCTGCCTGCACCAGCCTCGTCCCCTCCCCACTCTGGGAGCAGACCCCCCTACCTCTAAGCGCCCAAACCCCCAGAAGCTGAGCCAGGACCTGTCTGGGGGACTGGGAATCAGGTCCCGCCGGCTCCAGAGGCCGTTCCTGATGGTGTGTGTCTCCCCAGGGCACAGAGCTCAGCAGAACCGGGACTCTCGGGGTGACAGCGGCTGTTTGTTATTTAACTTTGCCGGGGAGGAGGAGGAGGAGGAGGAGGAGTGGGTGAGTGTCATTAGGCGACAGTTTGAGATTGATGAAGTGGATAATGAGAGATGCAATGACATTATTTTTGTACCTCACAAGGCTGCCTGTGAAGTGATCACTTCTCCAGCACCTACTCACGAGCTCAGCCATGCCAAGGAGATCCAAGAGCAGAGCCCCAAGTCTGCTTCCCCCTCTCCACATATAATGTTTGGGGTTTTTTTTACAAAAATGTTCATTATTTTGGGTAAATGACCAGACAATATAAAGTGCCTACAAAACACAGCCTGCCAGCAGTTCCATGTGCTCCCAAACACCCCTCCCCAGCCCCTCGGGCTCCCCGCAGGTCCGGTGCTTTCTGCAGTCAGTACACGACGTGAATAGAGTAAAGCAGTTGAAGCTGGAACTTAATGAAAACCCAGGCGCGCTCCTCTTAGTTAGGATCAGTCATTTGCTATTCAGCTCAACCTGTACATGGGGAAATTAGCTGCAGAATCCATTTTCTCGGGGAGTGTCAGTTCAGATCTCATGCTCATTTCTGAGAAACAGTTTTATCTCCAACTATACAACTTAGAAGAAGCAGGAGAACATTATTCCTTGAAAACAAGATGACAGGTCTTTCAGTGGCTGGTGTTAACAGCACTGGCTGTAACCACAGAGGAGGCTGGAATCAGCTGCTCGCGTTAACCCCCCCAGAAGCAGCCTGCAGCAAAGCCACCTGGCCCCGCGCCCCGTCTCTGCCCCTTCGCACCCCACAGCGCAGCCACACATCCCCCGGACCCCCAGCCCAACACTGCTCAAACAAAGGACGGGCACAGGTATGAGGCAAACCCGCAGGGCACTCTTGGAGCTGGGAGCGTTCCTCAGCTCCTGGGCCTCCCCCAGCTTCAGGCTGATAAAATGTTCTGACCCTGGCATCCTTAAAACACCCCTCTCATGTTTAACAGCAGAGACTTTCCTGCAAGGAGCTCAACAGCCCCTTCATTCCAGCCCGAAGGGGTGAGAAATTGCTGCCCCTTAGAGTAACATGCTTAAAATCCTTAGCGACCGCTCTGGTGGCAGACTACTGCACACGCGCTTCTGCTCAGTGATTAATCTAATCACAGTAAATGGTTCCACTGTTCATTTTGTGGGAGTTGATGAAATAAGAGAACTTTTCTGAGCTGCGTTCTTGAAAAGCAAATTTTTGGCACAAAGTGAAAGTTTAATTTAATTACAAAATTAAACTCACTCATACTGGAAGAAGCAGGGCTTCCTGAAAAATGCCAGGAGACCAGCCCCAGAAAAGAGACAGCCCCACGGTACCTGGGTTGCCAGCCCCAGAACCCAAGCCTAGAACAGTGAGCATCAGCTAAAAGGAAACTCTGTGAGCATTCAATAAACCCGGTGCCTGTTCCTGCTACTTACTCATCGGTTAAATACGACTGAACAAGGGCGTAAATAATCCCTTCCTCCATAGAGATCTCTGCAGAGGAAAACTTTGGTTTGCTGGATAAACTACACCTTAGAAATGGTGCAGGGCAACAATTTGTTTGAAATACGGTATTGGTTTTGTTCTCAATTTAGGAAGAGATGGGAACACGGCATGATTCGAATTCATAGGGGTTTTCACATTAAACGTATGGACTGCCCTTGCAGAAACTGGGTAAGGACACCAGAATCAGCAAGTCTCTTGGCTGTGGGGTCTAACCCGTGCCTGTGACTGACAAGAGGCTCCCATCACTTCTGTCCTCTGAGTTCAGTTAAAGAGATTCTTCCTTTCTTTACAGGCATCCAGGCTCCTCCTTCTCCTATTCACCAAGCTGATGATCTGAAAGCCTTTACCCCTCCACAGGCCAAGAAAGCTGCACTCCTCCAAAAATGCCTCGCAGCTACATAATACCACCATCAGAAAAGGTAAAAGTCACAAACAACTATTTATTGACTCATAGTTTAAGAAAATACTGTTTCGTCTCTCCAGCAGAATAAGAGCAAATCCAGGCTCCAATGCTATTCCTCCTGCTCCTCGGTCAATAACCGCAACAATAACTCGGCCTCGCTCAGCCCAGCCCACGTATCCAGCCTCGTCTCTCAGAGCTTTGGATGGGTCTGGCAGAACCAGAGGAGGCTGCGCTACACCAGCCGCGTTACACGCGGGCGACATGGCAAACGCCGCAGCCCCCGCGCACCCGGCCGCTGCTCGGCCCGTCGATCCAGGGCTGGTTTCCAGTTTTCACAAGTGGCACCGTTCCCCTGGGGGGGCAGGAGTCTGACAGGAGGCAGAGGGGAGACGTGGGCAGCGTCCTCCACGCTGCCAGTATTTCAGCATAGACAGTTTCCAGCTGCCTCCGGAGCCACGGCAGCCCCTGCACTCGGCCTCAGCAAAGTTTTGCTTGACAGAAACCCTGACAGCTCAGTGAGATGGTGATCCCTGACACCATCACCCTGCTTTAAACCAGCTCCGCGGGGGGGGTCAGTGGAGAGCGGCCTCGGCACAGCCGGGCTGGTGATGAGGCTCGTCATCACTAAACGCCACTGTTGCTCCCAGTTCCCTTCTCCATCCCATTTTCAAGCCTTACACTTTGCAGGAGGCCCTTGACTCACAGCAACACCGCTCTCCACAGCATCACGTCTCTGATACACGGACATTTATTTGGGCGTTCTCAGATAATCAGCTCTAGGATTCACCCGCTTCCCCCTCAATAACGAAGGACCCGTAGGAGTCAGGTGGGAGGAACTCCCCTCATTCCTCACTGCAAAGCTTATCTTTGGAGATCTCTCAGGGAGGTGACCGGGGGAAACGTGGAAGCCAATAATCAGTAAGTCATTCCAATAATTAAGAGACTTTTCAAAACCTTGAGCTCTGATTCTGAAAGGCCTCAAAAGTCTCCCTGGCCGTGCCGAGGGCACAGTGACGCCGAGGATGCTCAGCAGCTGCTCCGATGGGGCAGATGGTACCCCCTCCTGCCCCGCATGCGCTGCAGCCGCAGGCCAGCCCCCTGCTGGGGCTCGGCCACAGCTCCTGTCCTGGCCAGCCAGGGTGGCCGGGCTGCCGGCCGAGGCCACATCTCCTCTCCACCCAGACCCTCCGCAGCAAGGCAGAACAGCTCCTCGTTAGCCTTGTCCTCATCACCTCCCCGAAGAGCACTCACACCGGGTCTGTCACCGCGTCATCCCCACACCGCTGGCCACAACACCGCCACGGCCAGACCTCACAGCACCCTCTAATGAAAAGCCCGTGAACACCTCAGCACCACTGCGGCAGGTTTGTTCTGCAGAAAGCCACATGCCCACCACCCTCATTAATATGATTAATAATTAGGGAAAAAGCGCACCTCAGCTCAGGATAAAATAAATATGTGAATAAAAGACAGATCTAATAAACCTGGACAGAATTTATGATTTTCTCAGACATTGCTTTGCGAGAGATAATGTTGCACAGTAATGCTGATTTGCTGGATGAGAACCATATAATTTATCCTGTCAGCGAACATAAGAAATCTTATCTATGCAGGGGTTGACTGATGGTCTCATGAAAACTGGCAGGGAAGCAAATAAAATAATTTTGTCCGTTAAAAAAAATATCTAATTATCATGTCCTTGTTTATGACAACGCACGAGGGTGAGGACTGTGTCAATACCTACAATACAGATTTCTGATTTATGCTGTAACTTTCTTTTCATTTCAAAGTTTTTGATTTTTTTTTTTTAAGGCTAATAATTATAGCTGCTGGTTCCTTGCTCTGATGGAGGCTCTTCTTCACAAGAACAGCTCAGATACCTGAACTGACACAGCTTTCCTCAGCCAGATCTGCTGTTAACTCATCCGTGTAAAAAGCACAAGCTCAGGTCAGCTCAAAATGATAAAAAACCCCGTGAAACAGCCAGTGCCTGTGCTGGGAGGGCTGGGCAGGCACCGGGGTGTGTTCTTTCACATGCCTGTACAGACACCTGCACGCGTGGACTTTGGTGTTTGGCTGCTCCCATCACAGACCTCAACAGCTCTTGAAAGGCTTCTGCATGTCTGTCTGTCTGTCCTGCTCCCCACACCACCTGGGCATCTGTCAGTCTGGCACCCACCCCTCCCTGCCCTGCAGAAAGCAAGACACTGTCAGAAATTACAGCTCCCTTTGGCAGAGATGAAGCAGAGGCAGATAAAACAGCTTGGCCTGGGGGGAGCAGGATCCTCTGGCTCCCAGCACATCCCCCCCAGCTCACAGAGCATCCCTCCTGGCTGCCAGGGCATCCCCCCAGCTCACAGAGCATCCCTCCTGGCTGCTGGGGCATCCCCCCGGCTCACAGAGCATCCCTTCTGGCTGCCAGGGCATCCCCCGGTCCCTCACAGGGCGCAGGGCAAGGCTGAGCAGGCGGCAGCGGGGATGCAGCAGGACGCTGGCTGGAGGATGCTCTCCCAGGAACCCTGAGGCAGCAGGTGAAGATGCTGCGCCCGACGGGGGATGGCAGCAGCCCCCGCCACTGCTGCCGGCAGCCCCTGTTCTGCCGTCTGTCCTTCGCTGCAGCGACCGCAGGCAGCCGAGCTCCGTTTGCCCCGCAGCACGCTCTGCGACGCGCGATCCCCGCCCGTGTCGGCCGTGGCCGTGGGTTCCGCGGCTGTGGGTTCTGCGGCT
>JAAGNO010020061.1:19338-30756 GCA_033439905.1 Ceryle rudis
AAAACTTATAATAATTTAATGAAAAGAAAGACAAATAAAGTTGGCCCTTTGCTGCAGCTTCAGAATTACAAAACCCAAACATTTTCAGAATTGGCTTATCATCAATGCAATTTCTTGACTTTGTCTCAAGAACAGGGCATATCTCTCTTATTAAGTAAAAAAAAAAAAAAATTGATCAAAGTTATAGTGCATTTTCATTTCTGTTCCTCCCTTTCCAGAAGGGTTGTAGTTAAAACTGAGAAGCCAGATCATCCATCTCTATGGAAACGGGGAAAAAGTCCGTGCTGAATGATATAGTTCATATGGCTTGCATCAAGTAGTTCACACTGAGGTTGATGCTTCATACTGAAGGCTGTTGTTACACCTTCTAACTTTGTTACCTGAGCATTGCTTCTCTCTTATGACAATAGCAAGAGATGTACTCTCCCAATATAGATGCTTCAAGCAATATCTGAAGGATTCTCTTCTATCCTAAACAGACACTAATGCAGGGTTGATGCAGGCATAAATTCTAGGGGACAAAAGCATACTCCAAGTGTGTGATTCGCCAGTTCTGCTTTCAGTGACCTGTGTGGTCTGAAACTTAGTAGCCTGTGAAATTATCTTTGAGTTGCTGCTGCAGTTCAAACTGGCAGGACTACTAATACTATCAGGTTTCCAGTTACAGAGGGAGGACTGGGAGGGGTGATGCCTCCATTCAGGGTCACCCACTACTCATCCCCTCCTTAGCCATCTCATGCCCACACCAAGATCTATTACCTTTCAAAGAACCATGTAAAATGACTTCACCTGCTGAAATTCACAGTAAGGAGAAAACTGTATGGAAACAACTTCTGGAAGATTTTGTCTTCTTGCTGGTTAATATGTTTTGGAATCTGGCTTAATCTGAAAAGCTTTGCCATTATTTATATTTTTCCTGTATTTATAATCATCTGTGTAAGTATCTGGTGTTTAAGGACAGGCACTTTTAAAGTAGAAAGTAAACATTGGCTCAACCCATATTACAAAATATTCTAAATAACAAAGTCCTTCTGAACGCATATTGGTGACCTTGCTTGGCATTACTGCAGCATGATTACCCTCCATTCTCTCACAAGGAAAGGGGAAACTTGGATATTTCAGTCAAAATAAGCAGACTGGCTTGCTTAAAGGCCTACTTAGTAAAGTAAACCCAAAATAATGACCTAACTTTGATTCTTAAATAAACATCTTCAGGATTGTTATTTTTAACACATCTGGTAACATGAAGTGACCTATTCTGAGTCGCACAAGCATCCATGTATACAAGTCTCAAATCCTCATAAGCACAGAAGAAGCCACTCCAAATTCTTATTTTCCTATTTGTCTTCTGGCCTGAATCATCTTAACCAAAATTGTCACTGAACCTATTGTACTTTTTAATTAGGTCATTGAAGAGGCTATAAGTACAAGAAGAAATGAAAAATAAATCCCTAGGGATTATGAATGAGAAAATAAATGCTTAAGCCTGAAAGATACTTCCACTGTATGAGCAAAACCAACAATAAATAAATTATTAATATTCTGAGAGCCATGCCAATCCACAGCACCCATTCACTGCACTGGACTACCAGGGAGTTTCACTACTGGTGTCTATGTCTGGCAAGCAGATAAAAACTGTTATCAAGGAACTCTTGTACTCAGGGCAACTCCTGCAAGCACTGAAGAAGTTTTCCCAAGAGCAATATCACTGCGTGATGTGGGCCTACTGGTTAAAGAAAAAATAACAAGAAAACACCTCTTGAAAGCTGTGAGTGTATCTAACACAGATTTCTCAAAATGCTTCAGTTGCCCAAGTACATCCAGTATTTTAACAATTCTTCTGATCCAAGAGTAATTTAGATACATGAATGTTTAAGTTTATCCTAAAACATTTGAAAGGTTTAAATTTGTTGAAAGTAAGGTAATTGAAGAATAATGCATATAAAATTCGGGGGAATAAGAACTAGAGTTCTCATTTGTCAAGAAACTATGTATCAAATTATGTTGAATTAGATTCTTGTAGGACGGTCCTTGTATACAGTAATACTATATATTATGCTATTGTTCTAACTCTAAGCTTCCTGTTTACGTACTTTGGTGGCATTATAGAGCTATAAATCCCTCATTTTTCTTTAGCTGTCTTTCAGAGAAGTTTTGACAACTTCTGGCCTCTGTAACTCTCAGCAATGATGTAAACAAAATTAATCCTGAAGTCAGAAAATCAGTTGTTAATATATAGATGTCATTTACAAATGCCTTTCAGGATAATAATTTTTTTTTTTAATTATACATCAAAATAGCTATATTCAATCCTACATTCATTCTAAAGAGGCACTCATTGACAAAATAAAAATAAAAATCCAAGTATCATTTTCTCCATTTTTTTTTTACATACATCTGCAGGCATTTTATAACCAAAAGCTATGTTTAACTTTTTAGTCTCCTGTGTATTTTGATGTTACTTTCACAGACTATTAAAGTAAATTCTTTACTTTATAATTCCATAAACTAAACCTTCTCTTTTTCTGGAAAATCCAAAACTTGACATGACCTTATAAATCATATATTAAATTGGTAGATTTGTAGTCTTAATTAATGTGACTGGTTTCCAGGTAAGCTCTTTGTTTTGATGGACTGGTATAAGGAGCTATACTAGCCTCAAAACTGAAAGCCACTTTTTCTAGTCAATACTATTTCTATGCAGCTGAGGAAGAACGTGTTGTCAAAGTGCAAGTGCATACTATCTCCTGAAGGCTTTCAGAGACTTTTCAAGATTAAGAAATATTCCCCAGAGAGTATTTATCTTAGGTATCTTAAATCATTCAAAAAAAAGGAAAAGTCATTGCAAAAGTCTATTTTGCTTCTTTATTGGAGTTGATGCAAAGATAAATTCTGCAGTTCATTCAGACAGATGTCTGGCTTGCCAAAATGTATCAGACTTTAGATCTAGTCAAAGCAGTTTTTTGTCCATGTGGTGTATCACTAATACCACTGTCGTCTTTTCTTACAGAGTAGGGAAAAATTGGTAATTTGTTCAAGATGGCACTATCAGAACCTTGAACCATCTTTCTGCCTGTGTGGTTACAGTGAATGAGAGAAAAAAAGAAAAAAGTTATTCTTTGATGAACCTACCAAGGACTGGCTGCTAGTAAAACGAGTTGTTTCTATGATGTAGGATTTGTGAGTTGTACTAGGCACTTGAGCATAGGAATCTCAAAACTTACAGGGGATTCCTTATAATTGAAATATGAATATTTTACTGTGTCTTATGAACATTTTACACATCCCTGAATAAGAAACTATGTAATCCAAGATTGTCAGTATAAAATCAGCATCCAGGAGCTATCCCAGTAAAGGCAGAAGCACCTTTTGCTTCCTTCTCTGTGGATATGATTTTCCTAATTCCCATCAAACCAGCCCAGGGAAAGCTGCTAGTCTTCTGTGTTCCCGGGAAAGTTAATAACTCACATTAAACTGCAGTAATTGATAAACATGCTTTTTGTTTTAATGAAAGCAAGTATTTTCTTCACTTTTCCAGCATACAGAGAATGCCAGAAGCCAAATCTCTTATGTAGGTTACTGTGGATACGCAGCCAGGCCTGCTTTTGATGAATTTCCTCATCCTGAGTACTTCCTATGTATTACAAAATATGAGTTAACATAAGCAAAGGTGTCAGAGACTGTCTCATAGGGCTGGATTAATCTCCAAATTCTAGTCTAAATTTAGACTAGAATTTGGGCAGCCAATAGAGTAATCAATCACTGGAACAAACTACCCAGGGCAATGATAGGGGATGACACCAAATAGTTAAACCAAGTGGAAGTTTTGAGCTACTCTGGTATATCCTTGCACTATACCTACACCACTGAGGATGGCTGAGTATTCCATAGACAATGTTACTCCCTTAGCAGGAGGAGGAGATAGTTGGTTATATGCCCACCTTACTTAGGTTCAGCTTCACAAAAGAGAAATGGAATAAAACCTCAAGCCCTTTTTGGTTTCCTCAGTGACTGCTCTCCTGGGGGAAACAAGAGAAGAGGTTGAATGGTGATTCAAGGATATTACTGGAATTCTTCTGTAACTTGGGTCAGAGTTTAATCAGCATTACCCATGGGTGCCAGGCTGACCTCATCACATGGCACAGAAACCGTTGGCCAGAATTAGACCTATTCAAGAAGAGTGGCGTTTACAAGCAAAGAAAATATCATTTCTGGGAGGCGGTTGCCTCAGAGCTGTCTGCAATGGTTAAGGGTGTGCACCAAGAGATCCTCAAGGAGAGGCCACAAGTTCAAGACCTACATTCCTCACTGACTTGCAGGCAGTGCTGCCTGTAATAGCCCATGGCAGGTCAGAGACTATGGCAGGTCCTCACTGCCAATGATCTGACTCCAATTACACCAATTCTTGTCCTTTCCATATAAGATTACATATCTGGAATTAATCTGAATTAGAAATAAGCAATCCTGGAAAGAAAATGCAGAACTTGAGATTCTCTATGAAGGAATTCTGAAGTATAAGTCTGCCCCTCAGTAACAGCCTTCAAGGTTAGGCTTTGTTGTACCTATACATTTTAGACTTGCACTGAGTTCTCATTTGCTATCATTAGCTCTGTACAGCACTGATACACCTTGAATATGGGTTCTTCAACTTTCTCAAATTCAAGACAAAACCCACACAATTCAGTATCAGCTCTACACAGTTTGACAACAGTCCTGAGGCACTCAAACTTTTGGTATGCTGTACAGATGCACACAGAGATTAAAAAAAAAAAAAACAACCAACAAAAAAAACCAACAAAAAACAACAAACCACCACAACAACCACACACACACACACACACAAAACAAGCTATCAGGTAAATAACTATTTCAGTAACTTTTCTCCAGAAAGAAGCAGTAACAAAACTTTATTTATATTGAGTTTATATTGACTAACAGAAGTTCAGCTTGTTCTAGCTGTGAAGAGCACTTGGATGCTAGCACGATAAAGACAAAACACTGCACAGAATAGGATTTTTAACAACTTCAGGTGCTTGGCTGACAGGCTGAACTACTTTTTTTTAATAAACAGTAGTAGCTGCTCTGAGGAAGTTAAAGCCCGTAACAAGTACAGGAAGGCGCTCCAATAGTTACCTGATATACTAACATGAAGGAAGGCTCCAAAGCTTAATTTGACGCACGCTCACTTTCTGAGGTTTAAGAACAGAAAGGAACCACTAAGGGAAGCCAGTTTCGCTAGACAAAGCAGTATGTTGTATGCAGTAAAGATGGATGTATACTATTATAATGTGGGTGAAATAGCAAAATAATATATAGTCTGAACACATATTCTTCTCCCACCCTAAAGCACAAGCCTCAGGAAGATAAGAATACATGTTAACCTCACATTCTGGATGCTCCCAGGGAAGTATTTCCTTGTGATCCCAGGGATTTTGTTTGTAAATTTGAAAGATGAATGTCCCATTCCCAGTGGGTTGCTTTAATAAATATAATTGCTAAGGGAAAAAACAACAAAAAGCAAAGAATGCCAAGCCTATGTGTCAAGAAACTTGACTTTGAACTGGCAAATTCAATATGAAAATTATATCCAAAATTATTTGGAAACAAATTATTTCCTTTTCTTTTTCCTGTAAAAGCTGAGCTAATGAGAAGGCATATAGATAAATCAAGTGAGAGAATGAGTGATCTAAAAATAAACCATTCCTACTATAACCAAATATCATTTTGAGGTGCTTCTGTAGTTGTATTATAGCACAACTCACTTCTGAGCTGTCACTTCAGAGGGGGCTTTTCTTACATGCTTTTTTCACATTGCTCTCTGAAAGCAGTGGGACAGCAGTAGGGCCCTTTCTGTTTGCACGGTTTCTGGGTGAACAAAATAAATAAATAAATAAATAAATCTCAGTGTAGTACCTTTCCTCAATACATGACCCCTCAAAGGAAAAAGCATTTTGGACATTTAGTTCATGCTTCTGTTCCCTGCAACCCTTCTGTATTTGCACCGCAAGGAGGACAGGAGGAGGAGATAAATGGGCTGCAGAGCTTGTGTCTAATTCACAGGGAAGCATGAGGGCCTGTGAGTTGTTTACACTGTTAGTGATAAACCTCACTTCAAATGGGATTTTAAAGTGCATTGTAAAAGGTGTGGTTACATGTAAACTCTTCTCTTGGCCAAAGGCCACTACTACCATACATGCCCTTCCCCAAGGAATTATGTCTGGAGTAATTTTAAAGCAGGAATAAATTTGCCTTCATTCCTCATTTTTGAGTCTCAAATATCTTGATACTCCTAAAATAGCATCATGCAAGATAAAACACAGAGGCAGTAATGGAGTCAGACCCAGGGTCAAACCAGAAATGCTCGTACCTGAACATCATGCAGGAACCAGAGTCACAGTCATTTGGGTTATAGTCCAGGATAGGACAGCTCTGGGTGTTTTTGCTGTAATCTGCTACTGCTCAGCAGGAAACTGTGTCCTGGTCATAGCTTTACCACAGGACATCACACGTTTTTTCTAGCTGGGTCTTGCACTCTATTGACAATGCAGTTTTGCAGCACAGCCTTCCCAACAAGAAAGATGCAGGAAATCAGAAAGCAGTATAGCAGCTGTTGTAAGGCAACTGCTGTAGGATCATCTTTCCAGGACCATGGCCATCCATAAGTTCTCTTCTGCTCCAGGCTGGGCAGGAGTGCATCTCATGAATGCTCCTTGTCAAAGCTGTGGGAGTCATCTATTGCCATGGCAACACTTGTATGTGGAAGGTATCACGGACCTCAAATGTTGGTGTCTGCATAATCTCAGCTAGACTGGTGCCTCAGTTAAAGTTAGATCACCATGGCACCAGACAAATACCTTTCAGAGAAAAGTGTCTAGAAGGTGGCATGCATGTTAACTCAATTGTTTTCACATTGGTCATTTGTGTGGATTTAGACAGATAGAAATCTGATTTCTCATAAAGGGAAATTCTGAAAATAATTCCTCTGTCCTCAACTTAAGTATCTGATTGGACAAAATAGCGTCCAGTTTTGCCTGAATTGTTACTATTTTTTCAAGTAGACAGATTTATAAAAAGCAGAAGGAAAGAAGAAACCATTAAAAAGCATCTTGGGAAAAAGTATTTTAGTTTAAAATTACTATAAAACCCAACAATGCCTTAAACTCATTTCCGCTAAATGCTTTTATTTTGACAAATGACCATTTTCTAGGGTAGGGTCAGCCACCAGCTGTGCCAGTATAAGGCAGAACCATGCTCACGGGACTCACTTCTCAAAAATAATAGCTACATCAGTAGCTAGAACTAAAATTAGCAAAAAGAAAGAAATTAAAGGTGGCAAATAACTGAAGAGGAAACACTAGGTGAAAAACTGCTACAAACACACAGGTTCAAGTAGTCTGTGCCATGGATTAAGCAAATAGTAGATTAAACTTCTAACTCACAAAAGTACAAAGAGATTCACAAAAATAAGCCTTTATGCCTATGCAAAGTGCCATTGATTTCTGACTAGGGCTGTGATGTCTTTTTTACTGGTAGGGTTTGAAACAAAAAAAAATAAATCAGATTCTAGAAAGAAAATAGTGCACCAGCAACAGTATCAGATACTTGTTTTCACCAAGACACAACAAGGAAGGTCATATCTAAAGGTGCATGCAAGCAACAGAAAACACTGCAGATAGGTGAGCTCCACAGGTGCGTTTTAAAAATCTACAAGACTGGCAGGGAAAAGGATGGGTTTACTTCTCAAGGAGAGAGAAGTTGTACCCATCTTTGTTAATCAGTATCACAGAATTGCTGCCATCTCCATATGCTACACATCCAACAGTCTCACACACTCTTGCCAATGCATACGGGGCCAAGACCCACTGACTCTAGAATTTAATGCAAAGCACGCTTTCAGCACCAAAAGGCATATTTTTGCGATCTTGAAGAAAAGTCGCCTTCCTTCTGTTCTTAAAAGAAATGTGATTGTTCCATATTTTCAGAATATCAGATATTTATTTCATAACAATGGTGTATTACAGTGATGTATGTTTACAATAAAAAAATGCTGAAGTGATGTATTTCCTAATTACATTCTCAAAGAATTCACATCCAATACCAGACTCTGAGTCACCTCCCAAAAGCAATAATAGAGATCCTCTCCATTAGCCTGGGAGGAAAAATAAGCCCACGAGTCACAGAAATTTATATTTAAAATTCTTTCTAAAGGGTAAAGTGCCCTTTTAGGTGTCTCTTGAATACATGGAAAGCAGCCCACAGGAATCCCGCTGTTAATTTTGACAGTCTTTGGATCTATCCATTTCGTTTCATTAAAAACTGGAAATAAGTCTTGTCTACTCACATAATTTGAACCATACTGTAGCTATGCAAGTACAATTCACTGCAGTCCAATCCTCCTATGGGGATAGAGGCATAAATTCATATTATGTGAAAGGGGCATAATCCATAACTGTATCCACAAGATGGCTCTGACCAGTATAACATTATTGATCAGAAAACCACCTGCCTTCCCCCTCCCCAACACAGTCATGCACATGGCACAACAGCTGTTCATCAGGGGGCTTCTTTCCCACAGCCCTTCTAATTTGTGCCTATCGGCCGTGAGCATGCACACAGAGCTCTTTGGCTTCCATTCGCTAGGTCTCTCTGCTAATCCAGAAAGCCAGGACATTAAGAAAGCTATTAAATACATGAGCAATAAAAATAGGCAAGTAGCCAAAATACTTCACATAGACTTGAACTGCTGATTCTGCTTCTAGATATGCACTGCATGCTTTGCAATGGGCATCTCAGACAGATTCCCTGAAAGTAAGAGAGTGTTTGAGTGCATAACAGAAGGACACATTTCAAAAAATCAGACAAAATGAACAAAACTCAACCAAAACAAACAAACAACATGCCTAAACTTGGCCCGCTGCCTTCTGATCAAAGCTTGATTCACAGCTGCTTACCACCTCCAGCCCCACTCTGGCATTAAGAGCATTTCACTCTTCCTAGTTGCACAGAAACTTAGAGGACATATAAATGTAAAGTTAGCCACTCTTACAGGTGTTCCCTTTTTCCTTGCAAGAGCGGGCATATTTTAATAATGTTTAAGCCCGCCATCTAACTACTAATGTCTATGAAACTAGAGTATAAATCTCTTTCCTCCCCACCTCCACTTCTACACACAGACAAATGAACACACTGAATACAAGAGAGACACCCTCTACGCCCCAAGGCAGTCAAACACACGCACCATTTCTCTTGCATCACATGATTTACATCAAATTTGTTTTCAAACTCAGGAAAGTTTTGGAAATGTATAATAACCACTGAATATACACAATGATTGTGCAAGGTGGATAATCATATCCACATGCAGAGGTGTCAGCATTGTTTCCTGGTAACAGGAGAGGAAAACAGGTGGATAAAGAGCAGGGAGACAGGATGGCCATAACAGCCTTGCCCTTTCAGGATGCAGCGGCTGCTGCTGCTGGCTCTCTGTCTTTGTAGCAACCTAAGGTAAGTAATTCAAGGTGTTGAGCACTCACTCTCAGCAGCCTTGGGCTAAAAGGGCTTGATTGTCTCCCTCCTACTGTCCACCCAATAGATGCCATCGAAGACAATAAGAATTCTTACTGATGCCTCATGCAATAACTATGAAAAGAATGTGAATCGGGAAACACTTTTTTACTGTGAGGGTGGCTGAGCACTGACACAGGCTCCCTGGAAAGGGTACTCTCTGTGGACTCTCTCACATTGAAGATATTAAAAAAAAAAAAGCTGTCTGGACATAGTTGTGGGCAGGAAGGTTGGACCAGATGACCTCAGAGGTCTCCTCCAACCTTAATAATTCCGTGAAAAAGTGAAGTAGCAGTGTTCCACACACACACACACCAAGTCTATACTGGTCTTCACAGCTGAATTTAGCCATCACAAGTATTTTGGATAGAAACGTTAACTGGGCATGTACTGTGATTATTTCCAAGTCAAGTCATTGTCTCCTCCTCTCTCCCTCATTAAAATTCAAAGTTGCCTTCTATAAGCTTTAAAGATTGTTTTGAAATAACTAGCCAAAAATATACACATGTTGTGCATAGCCCTACAGAGCTTGCAGCAAAGCAAATTATAGTCTAGGGTAGATGAAGGAAGCTGAATCAAAACAGATCTCTGTACAAAATGATTGTGGCTTAGCAGAATTGGCCCTTTTCTTTCCTCTCATGGTTAAAAATATATTGTATTATGATCCAGTCTCATGCTAAGAAGTACAGAGAAGAAACCATACTGGTCTTTTAAATAGACAGTTGTGGGACAAAAGCTAATCCACAGAAAATTCCAAATACCTTTGAAATTGAAGAGTTACATTGCTGCCTCGCTTCAAAACTCTGACAATGGTCTCATACTAGATTGTATCATCAAGATCATAACAGCATTTTGACAGCATTCAGAGACAGGGAGATGAAAAAAGAATATCTCTGACTGAAGCACATTCCAAAGTTAGAAGTTCAAGTTTTACCCTCAAAGCAACTGTTACCCACCAATAAACAGGTGCAGCTGCAGGCTGCATTAGTACTGAACCTAACTGGGTTATTTCAGGTACAAATATTTAAACACCACAGTGCTCAGTGTAGGCCAAATCCCACTTGTATTTTCCAGTTGACCCCAATAATGCTAGCACGTGTGTTGGGTCCTCTAGTTCTACTCTGGCTACATTGTGATCACCTTCCAGACAGGGATGTTTTAACACCTTACATGCATCTTCATGATCTAAACTCAATGGTTTATCATCCATACATAAAAGCAGCTAACTTGCAGTAAGAAAAATGCTAAGCAATTCATATTCATAAAAAGCAACTTCCATTATGAAAACAGCCTGGATACTACTAACTTTCCAGGTATCTTCCATAAAATAATCAGTACCATCTAATTTTAACTAAGTGTTCAACAAGTATGAGTAACTTTTGTATCAAGTACCAAGCTGGAAACAATTTATTTCCTCTGAGGGTCAGGTATGCCACAAGCCACTTGCTTTATCTCTCTTGTATGTACCGATCCTGTTTTGTAGGCTTCTTCGCAAGGAGTCATTGGGTAGCTTAATTAAAGTACTTACAAAAATCATATGGCCTTATGCTTCCGTCTTGGCATCTCGCCTCCTTGCACTCATGGTGCTGGTTATGATTTTCACTTCACAGTAAAAAGTGCCAGAATACAACTTAAGAAAGAAGCACCAGGAAGAACATACATTCTGCTTATTTTTAAAGGGCAGATACCACAGACAACAAGAACTACCCTTCACAGGACTATTTCCATATCCTCAGAATAAGGATTTTTCTTTCTTTCTCTCTCTCTCTCTCTCTCCCCCCCCCCACTCCCCACACACATAGAGTGTTAAAAGTTTTTCTCCCTTATTCCTGCTCTTGGAGAAAAACAAAACAA